>SKCR01011917.1:0-35989 GCA_019454045.1 Zanthoxylum bungeanum | reverse complement strand
GGTATATGTCTATCCTGTAAGGAAATCTATTAAAAGGTTATCTATCATCAAGGAAGATCGTGGGCTATTAAGTCTAAGGCTGAAACCTAAAATTCCTTTGTCAAGTTTATTTTAGATTTACCACATCAATCTTATTAGTGGCCAATTAACAAGACGCATTATGCTTAAGACTTATTAAGTAAACCTTTAAATTACCCAAACTATAATTTAACCCCTTATAAACCGGTGATATTGGATTTCATCACAACCCCAGATAACTGGCTTAGTTACGACACATATTTATGAGTAGTAAAAAAACTTAAATAAAATAAAAGACATAAAGTAAAATACTGAAAATTAAATACTGAAAATTAAATGCTGAAAAGTAAATGCTGAAAGTAAATTACTGAAAAGTAAATTGCTGAAAGTAAATTGCTGAAAGTAAATAAAGTAAAATTACAATAAAAGAAATGCTGAGGTAAAAAGATCCACTTTTATTACTTCTATTTTAGATATCTCCATTAATATAATATATTAACTTTGCATGATAATTACCAACCAGCCATATAAGCGGTATCCAGATTAAGTCAAATTAATAATTAATTACCAACCGACCAATCAGGCGGTATCAAGTTTAGTCAGGTTAAAACCAATTTAAATAATTACCAACCGACCAATATGGCGGTATCCTCGTTAAGTCAGGTTTTAACTAGTTTATATATTATAATTAAGGGAGATTAATCTAAATATTAGTAATAAAAGTTTTACCTTTTACCCCACCAAATGGGAGTTACCTCCTCATACTGAAAAGTAAAAAAAACTGAAAATTAAAGAAATAAAAGTACTGTGCGTAGAAGAAAGTATGAATTTTACAAATGAACTGGCTTGGTATTTATAGGCAAAATTTTGCCTCCATCAAATCATCCACCAAAACAATTATTAATTGCTCCACTAATTTCTTATCATGTTTGGTGATGATTTGATAATTTTATTATTTATTTATTAATTTATTTTTTGTTTTGAAAATGATTGAAAGTGACTTTAATAATTACACACAACACACTTCTGGATGGTTCATCAATTTCGGGCATGAAATCTTCAGAATTCGAAATTATTTTGTCTTTCAAAGCTGTAGATCTTTGAGTCTTCTTTAATCTGGAACTTGATACAGCTCAATCCGATATCGGAGTAAAAGGTTATGCCCAAATTACGACAGATGTACAAAACTGGAATTTCCAAAACTGCACTTCGTGAAAACGCCCTTTCAAGTTTCCATTCTCCAAAATTAATATGTCAAGTCTAATTTTTACCCTTATTTGACCCACATTTCGTCCTAAATGATTTCATTGTGTCCCAATATTATTTTATCTGCAAAATAAACTAAAACACATCAAAACGTTCATCAAACCCGAGAAACTAAACAAAATATTAAGTAAAAGGGGCGGTAAATATTGATATATTTTCCGCTTATCACACCCCCAAACCTAACATTTTGCTAGTCCTCGAGCAAAACAATAAAATAAAATATAATAAACAATTAAAATTAAACTAAGCCACTTTCGTAGGGATCACGGTTGCATTTAGCATATGAAACAAGCCTTTAAACCCCTAGGTGTCCCTAGTGGACGAGTTATAGTCTCGTGAGGGCTTACAGCAACGATACCCACAAATGTTTTACAAAAGTAAAAAGATAATAAAACTAATGCACACAAAAGCAAAAAGACAAGAGAAAATAGAATAAAGAAGTTAATGACTAATCAGGTGAAACATCTACTCCAAGTCAATAGTTGTTTTGTTTCATTCTAAATTACCGAATATGTAAATTCTCCGATTATTTTTACCGTTCTCCGTATACACAGTCGACAAAATATTAATCAACTCATTTTTGCCCACAACAGTCACAAGTGTAGTTGATAAGAGAGTAATATTTTTGTCCTAAAGTTTTATCAGAATTCACATCTTTTTGCAGCAATGGAATAATTTTCTGATTTTTTTTTTAATTTTTTTTGATTTTTTTATTTATATACAATATCTTTCGTCTATGTAGCGAGCTTTGGGTCGGTGACTCCCAAACCAGTTGGCTTTAGGGCACCAGGTGTTAAGACACCCATACAGACTTAATTACTCAGACTTCAGATATATATATTTTTGCAGCATCATTGATCCATGTAACGAGCTTTGGGCCAGTGACTCCCAAACCAGTTGGTTTTAGGGCACTAGGTGTTAAAACACCCTTACAGACTTAATAACTCGGATCTCAGATGTTTTTTTTTTTTACTCCATTGCTTTTTAAGATGCTTCCTCCAATTAAACTAGAGCACTGAATATTACAAACTTTTCAATTTTAGTTCATGTCCGTATGTTTCTATGTATGTTGATAATATCTGCTAACTGAACATATGAAGATCCATTTTAGTCAATTTTATGGAGAATTTACAAATTAAATAATTCAAAAGGAAATAAACAAAAATTAACTTGTTCCGATATAGGTTTGAGATACGTATTAGGAGTGGAAACTCCGTACTCAGCTATCTCTCACCAATTTCACCCTTTTTAGTCAAAATAAAAACACAAAAACACAATTTTTTTTTGTAATTTTTGAAAATTTTTCAATTTTTTTTTGTATTTTTCGAAAAATTTTGGACTAAAAATAAAAAGAACACACAAACTAAAAACAAGGTACTGATCAACTAATTACCTCCCCCAAACCTAAATGAGACATTGTCCCCAATGTCTTTAACAGTAAAAGGAGAGTTAAGAAGGTCGTACCTGGTTAGCTGAAAATCTACAGGAAATTAAAGGTTAAGATCCAGATTAACACGACGCCTCTTACCACGATCGTCCTCGGACCAATTTATCTTTGAAAGGATAGGGTCAACTCGTGGTTCATAGGCTAAGAGTTGGTCAATTAGATCCGGAGCAGTTCTAGTAGTAAAGAGGAGTTCTTTCAAAGGTTTTGACACAAACCCATTTCTCCGGGCATCATCAAGAAATACACAAAGAAAATCATAAAATCCATCAACGTTGTACAGCCCAATTTGTTTCTGGTGTATGTTCAGATTCGCCCAAGATAGCACAATAAAAATTTCCTCCAATGTACCCAAGCCACCTGGCAAAGCAATAAAATCATCAGCACGGTTAATCATTTCTACCAGTCGTTCAGACATACCTGGCACAATCAGTTCCTCTCCGTTTGATGGTTCAATAAGATTTGCCTCTGCCAAGGGTTTTGGAATGATTCCCAAAACGTGACTACCTCCTTCTTATACGGCCTTTGAAACGATCCCCATAAGTCCAAGATTGCCTCCGCCATATATTAAGTGCATATTTCTTGCAGCTAAGACTCGACCCAATTCTTGTGCTGCTTCTACGTATTGTGGCTTAACACCAACACTACTACCGCAAAACACACAGATGTTTTAAACTCGTCTTCTTGAAGTGGCTTCCAATTTTTTTTATGTATTTCTTTCTCAACTCTCGATGCCTTCAAAAGTGCAATGACGGGCTGAATTTATAGTACCTGAAAAGGGTGAATAAAAATAGCACAAGTATCTTCCAGAGGACGATTAGTAGCGAAATAATATCATGATAGTCAAAAATTTCTGGATCCTGTCGGAGAAAACAAAAGAAAAACAACAAAACAAATCACAATTATTAAGAAAAGACAAAGAGATATAATATTTACAAGAAAAGTAACGGCTTGATTGACGTCTATGCGTCAGGGACAAGCTTCTCATCCAATTTTCTTATAAATTGGCAAACAGGGTCTTTTTGAGTCAGATTCCCGAGACTTAACAATTGTCTTTCCTTTTGGAATTGTGCATATAACATGCGAATTTCATGATACACACATCCACTGGGATGCGTCTCAAGAGTTTTAGATATGTCATCCAAAGACTCCTTACTCAAGCCATCCATAATGAAATTAATCTTATCTTCGCGGTTATGAGACACCATTCCTAAAGAACGACAACGAGTATTACAAAACATACGAGCACATTTATAACAAACACACATTCTTTTGGCTCTTCTCTTTTTAGCATATGTGCTCTTTCCTAAACCAGGCAGATGTGAAATAAAAGAGTCAGAAGACTCACCTACCAATCGGACCCGTGCTTCAATTAACCAACGAATGTCAGTAGGAATACCTTTGATCATCAGTAACCTCATCCGTTCCAAGCGAGCTTTGTAAACTTTCTTCAGAGATTTTTGAGGGAGGGAAGGAAATTGCTTAGGAAGATTTGCGAGAGCTTCTTCCATCTTGAAATGACTAAACCTGCAAAAATTAAACACACAAAAATAAAACACACCAGATCACAATATATACAAAAATTGCATGGGTTGCCTCCCTGCTAGCGCTAAGTTTAGAGTCGCCAGCCAGACTTGACTTTTCGAACGTTAAGCTGGATCTGAAAGTGTAGCACTTTCTTTTTGTCGCTCAAATGATTCTCCCCAGTAGTGCTTGACACTCTGACTATTAACTTTGAATGTGTTGTTGGTATTGGGATCCAGTAACTCAACCGCTCCATAAGGTAAAACTTGAGTGATCATAAATAGACCTGACCACCTAGATTTAAACTTTCCAGGGAAAAGTTTCAACTTCGAGTTGTACAACAACATCTGCTGCCTTGGTTCCAACTGTCTGTGCACTATTTTTCGGTCATGCCATTTTTTGGTCTTTTCCTTGTACAATTTGGCATTCTCATAAGCCTGTAGGTGAAATTCCTCCAATTCGTTGAGTTGGTGAAGTCTTTTCTCTCCTGCAGCTTGTGAATCAAAATTCAACTTCTTCAGTGCCCAGTATGCCTTGTGCTCAAGCTCAACTGGCAGATGGCACGCTTTCCCAAACACCAATCGATATGGGGACATACCAATGGGTGTCTTGTAAGCTGTCCGGTAGGCCCATAATGTATCATCTAGTTTTGTTGACCAGTCCCTTCTTGTTTATCCAACGGTTCTTTCTAGGATTTTTTTGATTTCCCTGTTTGAAACCTCAACCTGTCCATTTGACTGTGGATGGTAAGCTGTGGAAACCTTGTGAGTAACTCCGTATTTGGATATGAGTGCATCGAAGTATCTGTTGCAGAAATGAGAGCCACCATCACTGATGATTGCACGAGGTGTTCCAAATTGAGTGAAAATGTTCTTTTTCAGGAATTTAATCACCATTTTTGAATCATTGGATGGAAATGTAATTGCTTCAACCCATTTGGAGACGTAGTCTACAGCAACCAGAATGTACAGGTTTTCGAATGATGGAACAAACGGTCCCATGAAATCTATACCCCACACATCGAATATTTCCACTTCTAGAATGTTTTGCAACTGTCCTTCATTTCTCCTAGACATATTTCCCGTTCTCTGGAAAAGTCTTTGATAAATCTCCTGTAAAAACCTGAATGTCCAAGAAAACTTCGAATACCTTTAACTGATGTTGGTGGAGGTAGTTTTTCAATTGTCTCTATCTTTGCTTTGTCTACCTCAATCCCCTTTTGTGAGATACGATGTCCAAGAACAATGCCTTCCTGCACCATGAAGTGGCATTTCTCCCAGTTGAGTACCAGGTTTGTATCTTCGTACCTTTGTAACACCTGTTCCAAATTTTGCAAACAATGGTCAAAAGAATCTCCAAACACAGAAAAGTCATCCATAAAAACCTCCATACTCTGCTCCAACATGTCTGAGAATATGGCCATCATGCAACGCTGGAATGTGGCATGGGAATTACATAATCCAAATGGCATCATGCGGAAAGCAAAAGTACCATAGGGATATGTAAATGTGGTATTCTCCTGATCTTCTGGTGTGATGGCAATCTGATTGTACCCTGAATATCCATCAAGAAAGCAATAGAATTCATGTCCCGCCAATCTGTCTAACATCTAGTCAATGAAAATGGTCATTCCTCGTTTCTTTGTTCAGCTTCCTATAGTCCATGTATACTCTCCATCCAGTCATCGTTCTTGTTGGGATTAGCTCGTTCTTTTCATTGGTGACCATAGTAATTCCTCCTTTCTTCGGCACACACTGCATAGGACTTACCCAACTACTGTCTGAGATGGGGTAAATGATGCCAGCATCTAACCATTTGATGATTTCTTTCTTCATAACTTCCTTCATGATTGGATTGAGTCTCCGTTGATGTTCCACTGTGGGTTTGTACTCATCGTTCATCAGGATCTTGTGCATGCAAAATGATGGACTAATGCCTCGAATGTTTGTTATAGTCCAGCCAATGGCTTTCTTGTGCTCTCATAACACTCTCAGTAGCTTTTCTTCCTGCTCCAATGTTAGTGAAGAAGAAATAATAACAGGTAATTCAGAAGAGTTTCCAAGAAATGCATACCTGAGATGACTCAGAAGTAACTTCAGCTCCAACTATGGTGGTTCTTCAATCGAAAGCTTGATTCGATCTTTCTTTGGTAGTTCCAAGCTTTCAACTGGTGGTGTTGCTTTGAATCAGAATGGTTTGTCAAGGTAGTTGATACATTCCAGGATTTCAGCATCTAGCTCGCTGTCAGTCATATTGGTGATGCAAGCTTCAAATGTATCTGTGGGATTTGGCTCAGTGTTTTGAACAATACTGTCAACAACATCAACTCTGAAGCATTCTTCTTCCTTTTCATCGCTCGAGAATTTCATGGCTTTGAAAACATTAAAGGTCACTTCTTGGTCCCGCACTTTCATGGTCAGTTCTCATTTTTGCACATCAATCACAATTTTACCTGTAGCCAAGAATGGTCTCCAAAGAATGATAGGTATTTCTTTGTCTTCTTCCATGTCAAGGATGATGAAATCCGCGGGGAGAATTAGTTTGTCTACTTTGACCAGCACATCTTCAACAACACCTCTTGGAAATGCGAGTGTTCGGTCATCAAGTTGCAATGAAACTGAGGTAGGCATTGCTTCTCCAATCTTCAATTTCCTAAAAATAGAAAAAGGCATCAAGTTAACACTCACACCTAGATCACATAAAGCCTTACCGATGTAATGTTCTCCAATGGTGCATGAGACAGTGAAACTGCCAGGATCTTTCAACTTCGGGGGAAGTTTCCTCTGAATGATGGCGTTGCATTCTTCCGTTAATGCTACTGTTTCGTAGTCTCCCAATCTCCGTTTTCGTGAAAGAATGTCTTTCATGAATTTGACATAACTAGGCATTTCTTCCAAGGCTTCTGCAAATGGGATGTTGATATGCAGCTTTTTGAAGATCTCCCAGAACCGAGAAAACTGCATGTCCAATTTGTTCTTCTGAAGACGTTGAGGAAAAGGTGGAGGTGGAATGATCTGTTCTTTTTCCTTTGCTTCTTTTTCCTCCATCTATTGCTTTGTTTATTTTGGAACTTCCTCAGCAGCTGTTTTGGCTCCAACATCTTTGTAGATTTTAGTACCGCTTTTTAACATGATGGCATGACATTGCTCCTTCCCCATGTTTCTTGGATTTGGCTCTGTGTTGCTGGGAATGGTACCTGGCGGTCTGTAACTCTGAGCATTTGCCAGTTGTCTAATTTGATTCTCCATTCCTTTAACAGAAGCAGATTGACTTTGAATTAACGTTGCTTGGGATTGAAACATAGCATCATATCTTGCTGCTTGAGATTGAAACATAGTATCATATCTTGCTGCTTGAGAGTCGTGTTTTTCTTCTATCTTTTTCAAGTGGGTCAACACTTCTGTTATTCCTAGTTCTTTTGCCTGCTCCTGGCTTTTGTTCTGTTGCTGGAATTCAGGTGGTGGATAGTTCTGCTGTTGGCCTAAATTGTTGCTCCATGAAAAATTGGGATGATTCCTCCATCCTGGGTCGTATGTGTTGGAATATGGATTGTTCCTCTGTCTGTTGAAATTGATGACATAATTCACTGTCTCTTCAAGTTGGTTCGACTCTGGTGCTCCTCCATATGGTGAACTTGTGGATCCAGTGGTAAGAGTCTCCATGAATTTGCATATCTGATCTAGCTTGGCGTTGACTGCTGTATTGGCTCCACTTTCATAAATTCCTGTAATTCTTTGGATCATGCTCCTTTCTATTGGCCACAAGGAATTGTTGTTGGCCATTTCTTCGATTAGGTCCCAGACCTGATCTTCTCCTTTTGCCATCAAGGCTCCTCCTGCAGCAGCATCGATTGTGGTTCTCATTATTCAAGAAAGTCCATTATAGAATGTTTGGACTTGAAGCCATTTTGGAATCTCATGGTGAGGACATTTCCGAAGAAAATCTTTGTACCTTTCCAACCTTCTTAGAGAGTTTCTGAGTCTTGTTGCACAAAGGATGTGATGTCATTCCTCAGCTTTCCAGTTTTGGCTGGTGGAAAGTACTTTGCAAGAAATTTGGTGGCTAAAGTGTTCCAAGTTGTGATAGAACCTGCTGGTATGAATGTAGCCAAGCTTTAGCTCTGTCCTTCAAGGAGTATGGGAAAACATGTAGTCTCATTGCTTCTTCTGATGCTCTATTGTAGTTGAAAGTACCGCAAACTTCCAGGAAGTTACTGATGTGGGCATTAGGATCTTCAGTTGCATTCCCCCCGAACTGAACTGACTGCTGAATCATCTGAATGCATGTTTTGATGTCACACGCATTTTATGGTAAGGGAGGAAGTAAAATATAGGAAATGAGTCTGTCAACCACCGGAATGGTTCTGTCTCGAATGGGAATTGGTGGTGCAACCTCCAACGGTTCAGGTTCCATGTAATGATTGCTTCTTGGCCTTCTCGCTTTTCCCTTCTCAACTGTCTGATGGTTCTTTCAATTTCTGGGTCAAGCGGTTGGAGTTCAAAGCTTCTGGTTCGTCTCATGTAGTTTCTGAGAACCTGAAACACAAGAAAATAAAAACAATAAGTAAAAAGAAATTAGAAACAAGTAACGTATCTAACCCTTAAACTAATAGTAAAAGATAAATAAGTCCCTGACAACGGCGGCAAAAACTTGACCGGTGCTTACACACGCGTATAACGCAAGCGCACGTATCATTCAAGTAGTATAAAAAGTATCGATCCCACGAGGACTTAATACCTAATCTATTAATTTTATGAGGTCAAATGATTACTAGTATCTAACAGGTTGATTGATTGATTTGAAATGATGAAGGTTTTGAATTTAAAAACAAGTAAATAAAATTGCTCGAATGTAGGTTTAAGAAAATACAATATTAATTGCTCCACTAATTGCTTATCATGTTTGGTGATGATTTGATAATTTTTATTATTTATTTATTAATTTATTTTTTGCTTTGAAAATGATTGAAAGTGACTTTAATAATTACACACAACACACTTCTGGATGGTTCATCAATTTCGGGCATGAAATATTTAGAATTCGAAATTATTTTGTCTTTCAAAGCTGTAAAGCTTTGAGTCTTCTTTAATCTGGAACTTGAATCAGCTCAATCCGATATCGGAGTAAAATGTTATGCCCATATTATGACAGATGCACAAAACTGGAATTTCCAAAACTACACTTCGTTAAAACGCCCTTTCAAGTTTCCAATCTCTAAAATTAATATGTCAAGTCCAATATTTGCCCTTATTTGACCCACATTTCGTCCTAAATGATTTCATTGTGTCCCAATATTATTTTATATGTAAAATAAACTAAAACACATCGAAACGTTCATCAAACCCGAGAAACTAAACAAAACCAGCCATATAGGTGGTAATCCATTTAGTCCAATTACACCAGCCATATAGGCGGTAAATATCTGTCACATAAAAACCAGCCATATAGGCGGTAAAGTAATTTATATTTAGACCGACCATATAGGTGGTAATAAAGTCTGACATTAATTAATCCTATTAAATTATAATTTATAAATTATAATTAAGTGAGATTTACCTAGATAATTATATTAAATGTTTCACCTTTTACCCCAACGGTAAATTAACTACAAAACATAAAGTAAAAAAAATAAAATAAAATTTTATTACAAAAAGTAAAAGTGCATAATTAAAATTACTAAAAGTAAAAATGCTAAATTTAAATTACAAAAACTTAAACACACAAGATGCAATCCTTAGAGTCCTTACAAAACTCAAGGAATGCATGCTTTGAATTCTGAAATCGCGATGAATTTATAGGCGTCAGTAGGGGTCTGGCGTCGCGACGCCGGTGATTGTCGTCGTGGCACGCTCTGGTTCGTCGGCTCAGATTCTAGATAAGGTGATAAGGTGACATGTGGCAAGGTGGTTGGGATCTCAATTATTGTGACACGTGGCGGCTTCGGATTGGTTGGCTCAGATTCTTATCCGCCACGTGTCGATTTCGGATAAATTTGTCAATAATTGATGCTGATGTGGCGCTGACATGGCACACATGGCAAAAGGGAATGTCGGCACCATAGAATTGCAACACGTGGCACGCTGTGATTGGTTGATGATGACATGGCGATGATGTGGCACGTTGACTCGGTCAACTGGAAATGTAGATGATGATGTGGCTGACAGGTGGAGTGACACATGGCGACACGTGGCGATGGCGACTGTCGGCACCGTATGATGATGACACGTGACACGGTGCACGTTAGCAGATCGGTTGTGATGGTGACACGTGGCACAGTGTATGTTAGCAAAGTCAAACTTTTCTCAGATTCTGATTTGTGGACCCGGCGCACGTTAGCATTTTTCGGCGTATGTTAGGCGTCGCAACATCATAGGCTTGCGCGACGCGACGCGATAAATGACCATTTTGCCTTTTTCGTCCAATTTTCACTGTTTTGGCCCAAATCACCTCCAGAGAGTCCTGAAACTTTACTTATCAACAAAATAACTCAAAACACATCAAAATATTCACAAAACTCAAGAAACTATACAAAATATTAGGTCAAATGAGTGGGAAATAGTGATATAATTACCACTCATCACACCTCCAAACCTAACATTTTGCTAGTCCTCGAGCAAAACATAGAATAAAATAACATAAACATCTTTAAAATAAAATTTAACTAAGCCACTTTCGTAGGGATCACTGTTGCATTTAGCGTATGCAATAAGCCTTTAAACCCCTAGGTGTCCCTCTCGTGAGGGTTTACAACAATGATACCCACCTACATTTTTAAAAAATTAAAAAGAAAGTAAAACTAATGCACACAAAAGAAAAAAAAGACAAGCGAAAAGAGAATAAAGAAGTTAGTGACTAATCAGGTGAAACTTCTACTCCAAGTTACTAGTTGTTTTCTTTCTTTCTAAATTACTGAATAAGTAAATTCTCCGATTATTTTACCATTCTCTATATACACAGCCAATAAGATATAGAACAACTCATTTTTGCCCACAACAGTCATAAGTGCAGTTGATAAGAGAGTAATATTTTTGTCCTAAAGTTTTATCGGAATTCACATATTTTTGTAGTAATGGAATAATCTTTCTGATTTTTCTTTGATTTTTGATTTTTTTTATTTATATACAATATCTTCCGCCTATGTAGCGAGTGTTGGGCCGGTGACTCCCAAACCAGTTGGCTTTATATCACCAGGTGTTAAGACACCCCTACAGACTTAATTACTCAGACTTCAGATATATATATTTTTTTGCAACATCTTTGATCCATGTAGCGAGCTTTGGGACAGTGAATCCCAAACCAGTTGGCTTTAGGGCACTAGGTGTTAAAACACCCTTACAGACTTAATAACTCGGACCTCAGACGTTTTTTGTTTTTTTTTTAACTCCATCACTTTTTGATATGCTTGCTCTAATTAAAATAGAGCATTGAATATTACAAACTTTTCAATTTTAGCTCATGTCCGTATGTTACAATGCGTGTTGATAATATCTGCTAACTGAGCATATGAAGATCCATTTTATTCAGTTTTATGGAGAATTCATAAATTAAATAATTTAAAATGAAATAAACAAAAATTAACTTGTTCCGAATTAGGTTTGAGATACGTCTCAGGAGTGGAAACTACTTACTCAGCTATTTCTTACCAATTTCACATTTTTAGTCAAAATAAAAACACAAAAACACAAATTTTTTTTTGTTATTTTTGAAAATTTTTCAATTTTTTTGCATTTTTCAAAAAATTTTAGACTAAAAATAAAAACAACACACAAACTAAAAAAAAGGTACTCATCAACTAATTCCCTCCCCCAAACCTAAATGAGACATTGTCCCCAATGTCTTAAACAGTAGAAGAAGAGTTTAGAAGATAATACCTGGTTAGCTGAAATTCTACACGAAAAGTTAAAGGTTAAAATTCAGATTAATCCGACGCCTCTTACCACGATCGTCCTCGGACCAATTTATCTTTGAAATGATAGGGTCAACTTGTGGTTCATAGGCTAAGAGTTGGTCAATTAGATCCGGAGCAGTTCTGGCAGTGAAAATGAGTTTTTTTTAAAGGTTTTGACACGAACCCATTTCTCCGGGCATCATCAAGAAACACACAAAGAAAATCATAAAATCCATCAACGTTAAACAGCCCAATTGGTTTCTGGTGTATGTTCAA
The DNA here is from genome assembly GCA_019454045.1 of Zanthoxylum bungeanum. Taxonomy (NCBI): domain Eukaryota; kingdom Viridiplantae; phylum Streptophyta; class Magnoliopsida; order Sapindales; family Rutaceae; genus Zanthoxylum; species Zanthoxylum bungeanum. Next base: position 23,573 of record SKCR01011917.1, on the reverse strand, counting down.
GTTCGCTCAAGATAGCACTATAAAAATTTCCTCCAATGTGCCCAAACCACCTCGCAAAGCAATAAAAGCATCAGCATGGTTAATCATTTCTACCAATCGTTCAGACATACCTGGCACGATCAGTTCCTCTCCGTTTGATGGTTCAATAAGATTTGCCTCTGCCAAAGGTTTTGGGATGATTCCCAACAAGTGACTACCTCCTTCCTGTACAGCCTTTGAAACGATCCCCATTAGTCCAAGATTGCCTCCGCCATATACTAAGTGCATATTCCTTGCAGCCAAGACTCGACCCAATTCTTGTGCTGCTTCTACGTATTGTGGCTTAGTACCAACACTAGTACCGCAAAACACACAAATGTTTTCAACTCGTCTTCTTGAAGTGGCTTCCATTTTTTTTATGTATTTCTTTCTCAAATCTAGATGCCTTCAAAAGTGCAATGACGAGCTGAATTTATAGTACTTGAAAAAGGGTGCGTAATAATAGCACTAGTAACTTTCGTAGGACGTTTGTTAGCTAAACAACAAAAGAAGTCGTAAAAGGTCAAAAAGTCTGGATCCTGTCTATGAAAATAAAGATAATTACAACAGAAAAGAAAATCCAAGCAATAATTAAGGTAACAGAATTGTGTACGCAATACGCCACTCGTTTGGTATATAAATCCATTAGGATGCGTCTCAAGATTTCATTCCTTACTCATCCATCACTAATGAATTTGCTATCTTCTTTGTGATTGCCAAACACCATTCCTACTATCTTAAAATGCTCCGTTTTTGCTTTTCCATACAAAAATAACACACAAAATTAAAAACTCTACAACATGTATACACAAAATATGAAAACAAAAATTACAACACATTGCATGGGTTGCCTCCCTGCTAGCGCTAAATTTTTCGTCTTCAGCCAGACGTGACTGAAATCCATCTGTTAAGGAGGTTTCAATGTCGTTTTGGATGTCCGATTAAAGACAATCCCATGAGCGTTACTTTTGAAGGGTCTCTTCCAACGGTAAATGGGCAAAAAAAGTTTTGTCCCATTCAGTGCTTGTGCCACCTTTTTAACGTTTGTTGCTCCAGTTGTTCCTGAAAAGAAAGAAATAAAATCAGGAGGTCTCGTATGGTGCTTGACCTTGAATGAAAGTTACATTCTATCAAGCTTCCGGTGATATCTATAAATTGTACTCCCCAAAACAATGATGTTTCGCCTGAATGCTCTGGATCTTCAATAAGGTCATACATTTGCTCTGCTTCTTGCTTCACATTTTCTTCACAGATGTATTTTAGGATTTCCTTGTTCTGTTCTTCATCTGTCATCTGTGAAAAACATGCTTTATAAGTGTTAACCTGAAGATGTAAAGATGTTTCTGACATTAGGTGTTCATCATCTGATACGACTGGAATGGATGGTTCAGGTAGATCTTCATCAAACATCATGGTAAAGCATGCTCCAAGATCTTCATTATGAGGATTGAAAGTTTGATCCTCCGTTGTTGGTGCAGTTGGTACAAATATATCAGCTTCATCCTCGTCAGAATATGAATAATAAAAGTCAAATAGAGACTTCACTGGTTTGGGCTCCTGAACTGATACCTCTGGTTGTTGATACTGCTCAGCCTCCTCCTCTGTTGAAGTGTCATTGTGAAATGATTGGTACCCAAAGGCTTCCTCAGTGTCATCTGAAACTGGTTCTTGAGGTATGTAGTTCTAGTTTTCTGTTAATTGTCTCGTTTGTTCTGTCATCCTCTGAATAGATGCTGATTGTCTCTAAATACTTTCGAGTTGATTCTGATATGTTTCAAGCATTGTATCCAACTTTTCCTCTTGTTTCTTGAATAAATCTTTGAGCATGTCAACCAATTTTTCTTCCTTTGATGGTTCTTGTTCTTGATGAAGATCATTGTAGGTGGGTGGTGGATAAGATGGAAAATGTGGTTCTGTGAAATGTGATGGCTCTTCATACCCTGAAGGATTTTGATAGCTCTGCCACCCTGGATTGTAGTTGTACTCACAATAATCTATGGTGTGGTTACAATTACATATGTCACATCTCCCCATTGCGTTCTGTTGAGCAAATATATTATCGTTTGGTTCTAGCATCCAATGATAATCGTTGGGCTGGACAACAGGCCTTAGAAAACCAGACTGTTGCTCCCAGATTTGGGGTGTATCTTATAGTAAAGCTTGTGATCTCTCAATCTCCCAATAATGTTCCATTTTTCAATCACCTGAAAAAAAAAGAAATAAATAAAAATTACAGATAAAAATAAAGAAAATTAGATACAAGTAAATTAGATAGCTTCAAAATTAATAACTCAAGAAAAATAAGTCCCCGGCAACGGCGTCAAAAACTTGACCGGCGTAAACAAAGACGTATAACGCAAGCGCACGTATCGTTCAAGTAGTATAAAAATATCGATCCCACGAGGACTTAATTCCTACTGTTGTTATTAATTATTGATACTATTTATTAACAGGTATCTAATTATAGGGAGAAGGGAATTGATTGCTTTTGGTTGGTTGAATGTGGATTTGCTAATTAAAATAAAAACAGACTCAAAAGAAAATACTAGGGAAAATAAAAGAAAAGACTCAAAGATCTAGGGTCGTGACTCCACACAATATTAATATAAAGATGAATTGATTCTCTTATATATGTGTAATAAATCAGACTGCTAACCTGGAACACGAAAATATGCAAAAGCCTTTGTCGATGGTCAGACGCAAATACCCAATATAACCCAATTAAACCATATGTCTATGTCAACCAAATTACCTGGATTCATTAAGATTAAGTTCCAATTATGGCTACCCCCGCCCGGCAAGTTTATGTCTATCCTGTAAGGAAATCTATTAAAAGGGTTATATATCCTCAAGGAAGATCGTGGCCTATTGAATCTAAGGCTGAAACTTAAAATCCTTATGTCTAGTTCATTTTAAGTTTACCACATCAATCTTATTGGTGATCAGATAACAAGAAGCATTAAGTTTAAGACTCAATAAACAAACTAAAGAATTACCCAATAAATAATTAAATCAATTATTAAGCCTAGTTATATTGTGTTTCATCACTTCCCTACAATAAAATAAAATACTGGGGTTAGAGGATCCACATTTAATACTTCTTATCTGGAATCTCACTTATTATAATTTATAAATTATTTTATGTTCTACTTTCTCAGGAATTAATAATATTAAACACCAGCCATATAGGCGGTAATCCATTTAGTCCAATTACACCAGCCATATAGGCGGTAAGTATATGTCACATAAAATCCAGCCATATAGGCGGTAAAGTAATTTATATTTAGACCGACCATATAGGTGGTAATAAAGTCCGACATTAATTAATCCGGTTAAATTATAATTTATAAATTATAATTAAGTGAGATTTACCTAGATAATTATATTAAATATTTCACCTTGTACCCCAGTAGTAAATTAACTACAAAACATAAAGTAAATAAAAGTAAATAAAATTTTATTACAAAAAGTAAAAGTGCATAATTAAAAATACTAAAAGTAAAATTGCTAAATTTAAATTACAAAAACTTAAACACCCAAGATGCAATCCTTAGAGTCCTTACAAAACTCAAGGAAGGCATGCTTTGAATTCTGAAATCGCGCTGAATTTATAGGCGTCAGTAGGGGTCTGGCGTCGCGACGTCGGTGATTGTCGACGTGGCACGCTCTGGTTCGTCGGCTCAGATTCTGGATAAGGTGATAAGGTGACACGTGGCAAGGAGGTTGGGATCTCAATTATTGTGACACGTGGTGGCTTCTGATTGGTCGGCTCAGATTCTTATCCGCCACGTGTCGATTTCAGATAAGTTTGTCAATAATTGATGCTGACATGGCACACGTGGCGAAATGGACTGTCGGCACCATAGAATTGCGACACGTGGCACGCTGTGATTGGTTGATGATGACATGGCGATGATGTGGCATGTTGACTCGGTCAACTGGTGATGTGGATGATGACGTGACTGACAGGTGGAGTGTGTTGGTTTCTATTAAGGTCCCAAGATCAATAATAAGCATGAAATATGTGCGAATACAAATCGAAGAAGTTGCGGAATACTCACATCGATAGGTTGAATGACGCGGCGACGAACAAAATCGAAATTCTGCTCCTCTTCACTGGTTCGGCAGTGGCAGTTCCAAGCTCACTGGTTCGGCATTCAATCAACAAGAAACCAAGCTCCAAGCTTCGTCATTTGATTCCCGGCTCATGGGTGGACTTCCCTATCACCTTCGCATGTCTCGTAAGTGTGCTAGCACTTGTGATTTTGCTATAAAACCCACTATTGCTTCCCTTCACTGCTCAGTTTTTGGAGAAACTAGTAAGCAATTTGGCCCCAAGGGCGTGAGAGAGAGGAGATGAGAGAAGGAGAGAATTGTCTTGAGTTTGATTCCAAATTTGTGTATCTTATACAGACATTTGAATTTCAAATGCATTTGGAATGAATTTGGCCTTTCAAAAGTCAAACAATTAAAGGCTCCAACCACTTCCATCACTCAATCACATCAATCACAAGTTGTCAAGTCACATCACTCAAAGTGACAAGTAATTTGACGCTTGATGCGACTAATGATTTGACGCTTGATTTGACTTGCGTGCCGCACTCGAATTCGAAATGCGAATGCGCTCGTAAATAATCTCGGGCTCGGGTTTGCTAATTCAAAATTAACGAATTTTCCGTTGCGTCTTATTTAAATGATTACGCCTAGCGAAATCACTATTCACGTCACTAAGGAATTAATTCTAAATTAATTCGTTTGCCCGAATTAAAATCTAATGTTAATTCCGCGTCGAAATCTAATTTCGTTTAATATATCAAATATATTAATTAATCAATTAATTCCAAATTAATCATTATCTCTCTTTTAATGATATTTTATCCCAGATAAAATATCTCGGGATTAATCCTAGATTAACTTTCTCTCTTTTCTAATTAATCCCAGAATAATTTAGAGTGCGAGTCATATGTCATCGGTGAATCTTTGGGAAGCGACCCATGAGATCTTCGGATATGTTGGCAGTACATTCGGTCGTCGGACTATCCGCACACGTAAGTACCTCGTACTACGTTTATACTGATTTACAAGACAAGGTTGGCTTCTAGCAAAACGCCATGCCTTCCCAATTCTCCGGAAATATCCTTACAGGAATAAAGGATCTATATCAGGCTTAGTACATGTAGTATTAAGTATTTCTATCCAGTATCGGATGATCACGTGCTAGGTCTAGGGCTGGAATTGTGTCTGCCCCGTACGAATCACATGTCGAATGTCTGGTAACTAGTCTCTATAATCGGATAAACATGACCTTGTCATTTTATCCCGATGAGTGCAGTACTTAAGAGTACTAGTACCGTATCCTACGTGACCATCATCTCCATATGATTGGAGTGACACTTCCGTCTTGACATCACACCCAACACACTACGATTCTCAATATACCCAACATTGGCGTACACAGAACCTGTTAAAGCCCTGGACGACCGCAACCAAAGTATATTGATTGTCGCAAGTATTAGCGGTGCAAGTCTCAAGTTAAGACCAAATACACCTACCCTGATTTCAGACTTCCATAGACACATAGTCATACTACCAATGGAATTCCGAGGGGGTCTATCCAGAGCAAAGCTGTTTCCCGTACCATCGGTAAAACATAACCTCCTATTACACTTGCATGAGTATCCTATACCCAAATATGTGAGAACTATGTCGTTATGCCCTCACAACGCGCACAAGTGTAATACTAGTCTTTTACGTATTTATCGATGTCCAATCTCGATAATACTCTGACCAAGGATATTTAATGATTTATCCTTCGTGGACTAATACTGTCTCATATCATTCTTGGTCCAGGAACAAATCTCATGGACCTCTCATCATTTATACATCTAGGTGATCTAATCACAAATGATAAGAGTGCAATCTCCTTTGTCACATAGTTAATTTGTACAACAACACCATGATCTGTACAAATAGTGACGCTGTGGGTCATAATTATCCAACAATCTCCCACTTGGCCTATAGCCAGTCACTCGAGTGTCTTACACCCGAACTATGTACATTTGGCACAAACTGCTTAGAAAAGACTTTCGTCAGCGGATTTGCATGATTATCGTCTGATGCAATTTATTCGATCATCACATCGCCACGATGTATGATCCGAACGAATTAGATGAATATTGAAGTATATATCTGGATCGTTGATGAGACAATTAATTCTTTAGCCTGTGCTGACGCCTAGCTCAGCTGCTAACAGAATTATATCTAATCTAATTATATTTGTTATCGACCCAAATGGCTTCTATTGCTGCCTCAGCTGCAGCAATGACCCGCATTTGCTGTTTATTCGGTAACAATATCTTGCTTGGAAGATTTCTAGCTCACTGTTCCGTTATTCAAACTGTATAGTACCGTTTGCGACTTTTAGTCATCTTTTCGGTTAGGAAACTTGCTACAGTGATCCCAGTCACTTCAAGTTCTCCTTCTCCATACTTTAAGACAACATCCTTATTTCTCTAAGATACTAACATATGTTCTTAACATCAATCCAGTGACTATCACTCGGATTGGCCTATTTGTGAATCCATATGCTCAAAGCGTATGAGACACCAGGTCGCGTACATTTTTCAATGTACGAGTTTCTCGGAGAATTTTCTCGAAAGCCAAGCTTTCACCGATTGTTATTATGGGAATATCATTTCCAAGAATGACATATTATCATTATTTTATAGGACAGCCACTGTCAGTGCACTCCCACTAACCCTCTTATATACATAAGAATCATTTCGTTTTGAATTATATCATAAACTAATATGATTTCATCAAAACGATAATTCAAAGAACCTATGCTTGCTTCAATCCAAACATGGATCAAATAACCCGCAAACCTTATTTGCTTGTTATGGTACGATAAAATCGTCAGGATGTTGTAAACATCCTCCAAAAGGTTTCCTTTTCAGGAAAGCGATTTTCCCGTTAAGCTGACATATTTCATAAATGAAACATGCAGCTTTAGCAAGCATTATCCAAATGGATTTACCGTGGCAACAGGTAAAAGGTTGAATCGTAATCAACACAATGTTGATAATGATACCTTTCCGCTACAAGCCTAGCTTAGTACGTTGGTATGTTGCCTTCCATCTATGTCTTATTGGAAGACTTATAGTACCAATAGGCATAATGCCTTGCGGTACATCAACTAGTTCTAAACATGTTGATTTACATGGAATCCATTTCGGACATCATGGCACTTTGCCATAATTGGGAGTTGATACCTTGTATCACTTCCTTATACGTAGTCAGTTTGTATACCTCAAAAGATAGACATCTTTACGAGGTGAGATCAGAAACCCATACCCCAAGTTTTTTTCTGACTCTCTCCGACTTACACGGTTCTTGTATATTCGAAGATTAATGGTATAGTTTCATCATTGATGAACTATTTGTGGGGACACAGGACTGGGCGACGCATGCTGTCCCGGGCTCGCGGCCCGGTTAGGAGTACGGAGTAGCCCGCGGGGGACTAAACCGGAGAATAATGGAGTCGCCACCTGATGAGTGGTATTTATATAACTATTTCTCACTCATTTAACCTAATATTTTATATAGTTTCTTGAGTTTTGTGAACGTTTTGATGTGTTTTGTGTTATTTTGTAGATAAATAAAGTTTCAGGACATTCTGGAGGTGATTTGGGCCAAAATAGTGAAAATTGGACAAAAAGGACATTTCAGTAAATTTTCAACGTCGCGACGCCAAGACCTTCCGTGTCGCGACGCCTAAAATGCGCCGAACAGTGCTAACGTGCGCCGGGTCCACAAATCAGAATCTGAGAAAAGTTTGACTTTGCTAAAATGCGCCGTGCCACGTGTCACCATCACAGCCGATCTGCTAACACGCGCCATGCCACGTGTCAGCATCCTACGGTGCCGACAGTCATCATCGCCATGTGTGCCATGTGGCATCCTACGTGTCTCCATGTCATCAGCCACGTCAGCAAGTCAACAAGTCAACATTGCCATGTGTCATGCCATATCATCATCAGCCAATCAGGAAGTGCCACGTGTCGTAATCCTGCGGTGCCGATAGTCTCTTTCCCACGTGTCACCACGTCACCGCCACGTCATTGAGTATCTAATCCTTATCTGACACGTGGCGGATAAGAATCTCAGCGACCAATCAGAATCCGCCACATGTCACAATAATTGAAGCCCAACCACCTCGCCACGTGTCACCTTATCAACTTATCCAGAATCTTCAAATTGGCGAACCAGAGCGTGCCACGTCGACAAAATCTGGCGTAGCGACGCTGAGGGCCCTGGCGTCGCGACGCTGGAAGCCTACTGAGGCCTATAAATTCTCTGTAAAGAGAGAGTTTCTCCCTCTAGATTCTTTAGTTTTTAGTTTTTTTTATATTGTTTTTAGTTTTTGTAAATAATTTTAATTACGTTTTGTTATAATAGTAATTTAATTTTTACTCTTTACTTTTACAATTTTTACTATTTACCATGAGGAGGTAACTTCCCCAGCTAGGGTGAAAGGTAATTATTTTACTATTACTATTTAGATTAATCTCCCTTAAAAATAATATATTCACTATTTAAAATATTGACTTAAAAAGGATACCGCCAGATTGGTCGGTTGGTAATTCATTTTAATCTGGTTTAAACCTGACTAATAAAGGATACCGCCAGATTGGTCGGTTGATAATATTATCACAAGTTTATTTATTATTTTATGGGAGATATCTAAAATAGTAAATAGTAAAAGTAATTCCTTTTACCTTAGCATTTTATTTTATTTTACTTTTCAGTTTTACTTTATATCTTTTACTTTTCAGTATTTTTACTTTATGTCTTTTACTTTTAAGTTGTTACTAGCCCTAGTTATGTGTTAGTTATCTATGGTTGTGATGAATTCTAATATCACCGGTTTATAAGGGGTTATTTTATTGTTTGGGTAATTTAAAGGTTTACTTGTTAAGTCTTAAGCTTAATGCTTCATGTTGTCTGATCACCAATAAGATTGATTTGGTAAATCTAAAATGAACTAGACATAGAGATTTTAGGTTTCAGCCTTAGACTTAATAGCTCACGATCTTCCTTGAGGATAGATAACCCTTTAATAGATTTCCTTACAAGATAGGAATATACCTGTCGGGCGGGGGTAGCCATAATTGGAACTTAAACTTAATGAATCCAGATAATTTGGTTGACATAGACATATGGTTCAATTGGGTTAAACTGGGTATTTGCGTCTGACCATCGACAGATGCTTTTGCATAATTTAGTGTTCCAGGTTAGTAAACTAATTTATTACACAAACATAAAATAATCACTTCATCTTTTAAAAGATATTAGAATGATTCACAACCCTAGATATTTGTGTCTTTTGTTATTTTTCTTAGTATTTTCTTTTGTCTTTTTATTTATTTATTTATTTTGCAAAACTACAATCAAGCAATCATTCTCTTATCCCTCAATTAGATATCAGTAAATAAATAGATTCAATAATTAATAACAATAGTAGGAATTAAGTCCTCGTGTGATCGATATTTTTATACTACTTGAACGATACGTGCGCTGGCGTTATACCTGTGTGTTTACGCCGGTCAAGTTTTTGGCGCCGTTGCCGAGGACTTATTTTTCTTGAGTTATTAATTTTGAAGCTATCTAATTTACTTATATCTAATTTTCTTTATTTTTATCTGTAATTTTTATCCATTTCTTTTGTTTTCAGGTGATTGAAAAAAATGGAACACAACTGGGAGATTGAAAGATTACGAGCTTTACAAGAAGATACACCCCAAATCTAGGAGCAACAATCCGGTTTTCTGAGGCCTGTTGTCCAGCCCAACAATTATCACTGGATGCCAGAACCAAGCAATACTACATTTGCTCAACATAACGAGATAAGGAGATGTATGATATGTGATGGTAACCACCCGAGTGATCAATGTATATACCGTTCAGGGTGGCAGAGCTATCAAGATCCTTCATGGTATGACGAGCCATCACATTTCACAGAACCACATTTTTCATCTTATCCACCATCTACCTATGATTTCCATCAACAATCAGAACCATCAGAGGAAAATCAGTTGATTCACATGCTCAAAGATTGGCTCCAAGAACGGGAAGCTCAATTAGATGCAAAAATTCAGAGACAATCAGAAATCCTTCAGAGGATGACAGAACAAATGAGACAATTAATAGAAAACCAGAACATCATACCTCAAGAAGCATTTTTAGATGACATTGATGAAGCCTTCGAGTACCCAGAGATCCACAATGACACCTTAACAGAGGAGGAGGCTGAGCAGTATCAACAACCAGAGGTATCAGTTCAGGAGCCCGAACCGGCAAAGTCTCAATTTGACTTTTATTATTCAGATTCTGACGAGGATGAAGCTGATTTATTTGTACCAACTGCACCAACAATGGAGGATCAAACTTTCAATCCTCAAAATGAAGATCTTGGAGCATGCTTTACCATGATGTTTGAAGAAGATCTATCTGAACCATCCATTCCAGTCGTATCAGAGGATGAAAACCTAATGTCAGAAACATATTTGCATCCTCAGGTTGACAATTTTGAAGCATGTATTTCACAGATGAAAGATGAAGAGCTGAATATAAAAATTTTACAATACATCTGTGAAGAAAAGGTGGAACAAGAAGCAGAGCAAATGGAGGAGCAAATGTCTGACCATAATAAAGTTCCAGAACATTCAGGAGAAACATCGCTGTTTTGGGGAGTACAAATCAAAGATATCGCCCAGAAGCTTGACAGAATGGAACTCCCATTCCAAGTCAAGCACCATATAAGACCTCCTGATCTTCTTTCTTTCTTTGCAGGAATCACTGGAATAACAAGGAGCAAAAAGGTGGCACAAGCACTGAATGAGACAAAACTCTTTTTGCCACCTTATCGTTGGAAGAGACCCTTCAAAAGCAACGCTTACGGGATTGTTTTTGATCGGACATCTAAAACGACATTGAAACCTCCTTAACATATGAATTTCAGTCACGTCTAGCTGAATACGAAAATTTTAACGCTAGCAGGCAGGCAACCCATGCAATTTTTTGTAATTTCTGTTTTATATTTTGTGTATACATGTTGTAGATTTTTTTTTAAAATTTTGTGTGTTATTTTTGTAGGGAAAAGCACAAACGGAGCATTTTTAGGCAGAAGGAATGGTGTTTGGCAAAAATGAAAGCTAATTCATTAGCGATGGCTGAATAAGGAATGGATTCTTGAGACGCATCCTAATGGATTTATATACCAAACGAGTGGCGTATTGCGTACACAATTCCGTTGCCTTAATTATTGCTTTGATTTGCTTTTCTGTTGTAATTATCTTTAGTTTCGTAGACAGGATCCAGACTTTTTGACCTTTCACGATTCATTTTGTTGTTTAGCTAATAAGCTTCCTCTGGAAGATACTAGTGCTATTATTACTCACCCGTTTCAGGTACTATAAATTCAGCTCGTCATTGCACTTTGGAAGGCATCCAGATTTGAGAAAGAAATACAAAAAAAAAATTGGAAGCCACTTCAAGAAGACGAGTTGAAAACATCTGTGTGTTTTGCGTACTAGTATTGGTACTAAGCCACAATACGTAGAGGCAGCACAGAAATTGGGTCGAGTCTTAGCAGCAAGGAATATGCACTTAATATACGTCGGAGGCAATCTCGGACTTATGGGGATCGTTTCAAAGGCTGTACAGGAGGGAGGCAGTCATGTTTTGGGAATCATCCCAAAAACCCTTGGCAGAGTCAAATCTTATTGGATCATCAAACGGAGAGGAATGATCGTGCCAGGTATGTCTGAACGACTGGTAGAAATGATTAACCGTGCTGATGCTTTTATCGCTTTGCCAGGTGGCTTGGGTACACTGGAGGAAATTTTTATAGTTCTATCTTGGGCGAACCTGAACATACACCAGAAACCACTTGGACTGTTTAATGTTGATGGATTTTATGATTTTCTTTGTGTGTTTCTTGATGATGATCGGAGAAATGGGTTCGTGTCAAAACCTATGAAAGAACTCCTCTTTACTGCCAGAACTGCTCCGGATCTAATAGACCAACTCATAGCCTATGAACTACGAGTTGACCCTATCCTTTCAAAGATAAATTGGTCTGAGGACGATCGTGGTAAGAGGCGTCGGATTAATCTGGATCTTAACCTTTAATTTCCTGTAGATTTTCAGCTAACCAGGTACGACATTCTTAACTCTCCTTTTACTGTTTAAGACATTGGGACAATGTCTCATTTAGGTTTGGGGGAGGGAATTAGTTGATCAGTACTTTGTTTTTTTTAGTTTGTGTGTTGTTTTTATTTTAGGCCAAAATTTTTTGATGAGTACTTTGTTTTTAGTTTGTGTGTTGTTTTTAATTTTAGGCCAAAATTTTTCGAAAAATACAAAAAAAAAATTTGAAATTTTTTTTCAAAAAATTACAAAAATATTTTGTGTTTTTTTGTTTTTATTTTGACTAAAAAGGTGAAATTGGTAAGAGATAGCTGAGTAAGGAGTTTCCACTCCTGAGACGTATCTAAAACCATTTTTGAAACAAGTTAATTTTTGTTTATTTCATTTTGAATTATTTAATTCGTGAATTCTCCATAAAACGGACTAAAATGGATCTTCATATGCTCAGTTGACAGGTATTATCAACATATATAGTAACATACGGACATGAGTTAAAATTGAAAAGTTTTTAATATTCAGTGCTATAGTCTAATTGGAGGAAGCATCTCAAAAAGCACTGGAGTAAAAAAAAAATAATAACGTATGAGATCCGAGTTATTAAGTCTGTAAGGGTGTTATAACACCTAGTGCCCTAAAACCAACTGGTTTGGGAGTCACTGGCCCAAAACTAGCTACATGGATCAAAGATGCTGCAAAAAAATATATATCTGAAATCTGAGTAATTAAGTCCGTAGGGGTGTCTTAACACCTGGTGCCCTCAAGCCAACTGGTTTGGGAGCCACCGACCCAACACTCGTTACATAGATGGAAGATATTGTATATAAATAAAAAATAGAAAAAAAATCAAAGAAAAAATCAGAAAAATTATTCCATTGCTACCAAAAGGTGTGAAATCTGATAGAACTTTAGGACAAAAATATTACTCTCTTATCAACTGCACTTATGACTGTTGTGGGCAAAAATGAGTTGATTAATATCTTGTTGGATGTTTATATGAAGAATGGTAAAAATAATCAGAGAATTTACTTATTCAGTAATTTAGAATAAAACAAACAACTAGTAACTTGGAGTAGAAGTTTCACCTGATTAGTCACTAACATCTTTATTCTCTTTTCACTTGTCTTTTTGCTTTTGTGTGCATTAGTTTTATTACTTTTTTTACTTTTGTAAAATGTTTGTGGGTATCATTGCTGTAAACCCTCACGAGAATACAACTCGTCCACTAGGGACACCTAGGGGTTTAAAGGCTTGTTGCATATGCTAAATGCAACCGTGTTTCCTACGAAAGTGGCTTAGTTAATTTATTTAAGTTATTTTACTCTATGTTTTGCTCGAGGACTAGCAAAATGTTAGGTTTGGGGGTGTGATGAGTGGTATTTGTATCACTATTTCCCGCTCATTTAACCTAATATTTTGTATAGTTTCTTTAGTTTTGTGAAGGTTTTGATGTGTTTTGTGTTATTTTGTAGATAAATAAAGTTTCAGGAAATTCTGGAGGTGATTTGGGCCAAAATAGTGAAAATTGGACAAAAAAGACATTTCAGTAAATTTTCCGCGTCGCGACGCCTAAAATGCACCGATCAGTGCTAACGTGCGCCGGGTCCACAAATCAGAATCTGAGAAAAATTTGACTTTGCTGAAATACGCCGTGCCACGTGTCACCATCACAACCGATCTGCTAACATGCGCCGTGCCACGTGTCAGCATCCTACGGTGCCAACAGTCATCATCGCCACGTGTGCCACATGGCATCCTACGTTAGCAAACTGATTTATCGACAGATGCTTTTGCATAATTTAGTGTTCCAGGTTAGTAAACTGATTTATTACACAAACATAAAATAATCACTTCATCTTTTAAAAGATATTAGAATGATTCACAACCCTAGATCTTTGTGTCTTTTGTTATTTTCCTTAGTATTTTCTTTTGTCTTTTTATTTATTTATTTTGCAAAACTACAATCAAGCAATCATTCTCTTATCCCTCAATTAGATATCTGTAAATAAATAGATTCAATAATTAATAACAGTAGTAGGAATTAAGTCCTCGTGGGATCGATATTTTTATACTACTTGAACGATACATGCGCTTGCGTTATACGTGTGTGTTTACGCCGATCACCACCCGGTGTGAACCGGGACAAAGATTTAAGGCCGCACTCACCCCTCGCAAGGGAAGACCTCAAACCGTTGGGTTCAGAATGGTCCCTTACTTATGTCACTTGTAATGATGTGATTTGTGCAATAAACTAACTGAATCTATTCAACACACATGCTCAATGGTAACCTATGTCTAGTTTGTATTCATCACAATAACTCATAATCTAAGTTTACATGCTTGAAAGTAAGTCTTTAAACGGCAAACACACAATATCACTCAATGAGAACATTGAACCATTAAACCAAAATAAACAAATAGCAATTCAAACATAATTATAAACTAAACAAAATATCATGCCTAAAATAATGTAATCATGCTTTGAAAATAAATAATAAACTAAGCCAAATCATGCTTTAAATAGCAAATAAATAACATACAAACTACATCATGCTCAAATACAAGTTTGGATGAGACGAAATACGTGTCTCTTAAGTGGTACGTGGCGTTGTATCCCGAGTACAAACCGCACTACCGTCCATTCGGATTCGGCTACGGAATTTACGTCTGCGTTTCCATCCTATATACCACAAAAGGGAACACATATTCCGCTCATCCAACAATCACATCATGCCTCAAACGACTCTTATGCGATAAAATTCAAATTAAATAAAATAAACGAAAGATAATGAATAAAAGGGTGCCCTCAGGTCTAACCTATTTTATCGTCTCACGAAAGGGCGTTACACGGCCGTTGGAAAGGTGAATGATCCACAACTCTTTTGATCCACTAACTCAACGAATTTCCTCACTGTTTCGTTGTCTTGGGGCTGCTGTTTTCACTCCTTTTTGATGCTATTTTTGTTGTATTTTCTGGTCACTATTTTTGGTAATTAGGGGACTGTTTTGAGGGTTATTTGGACTGGTTTGGGTTGCAGTTTTGGATGGGTTCCAGGGGCAGTTTTTGTGGTGCAATACTGGACAATTTTGGTGGTTTAGGGGCTGTATTTTGTGGACTGGTTTCACGTATGCATGAGGCTGGTGTGACTTATGAAGGTGGCTAGGCTGCTACGTGAATTGAGGGTTTTATCGTGAAGTTGCTTGGCAATTACGTGTGAATTGAAGGCAGATGGCTAATACGTTAAGGGCTTGAGTGAGGCTGCTTGTTGTGTGTAGAAGGGCTATTTCTGCAGGGGGTTAGGCGAGAGGTGGCTTACGTTGATGGAGGCAGGTGTTGTGTTAAGCGCGAAGGGCTGGCAGTGGCTGATTTTTATGCGTGAATGTGGTTGTTATTTGGCTGTCGGTGAAGGTGTGGCTGGTGGCACGTAGTGAGGGGAATTGAGTGTGGAAGGCGTGGATTTGTGGAGGCTGGGGGCCATGAGCGTGGCGTGTGGAAGGCAGGCTGAATGAGAGGTGTGGTTTGTGCCGAGAGAGTGATGTCCTGTAGGGTTTATTTTTTAGTTTTTTTGCCGTGAGAGTGAGCCAGCCAGGGTTGAATGTGTGGGTTAAGGGTTCTTTTTATAGGCCAAGGGGTGATGACTTTCCTTATTTGAGAAGGAGAAGGATTGTGTATTGATGGGGAATATCTTTAATTAAAATGTGATAAGGGAAATCTTTTAATTAAGGGAAGTGATTTGATTTATTCTTTTTAGTTAAGAATATGATTTATTTAAATTAGTAGGTGATTTAATTAAATTAGGAATGTGATTTATTTTAATTAGGAATGTTATTTATGGAATTTAATTTGAATCTTTTAATTTGGGAAAGGAATTTAATTTGTGACATGTGTTTTAATTTAATTGGATTTATTTAGTTTAAGAATGTGATTTAATTTAATTTAATTTAAGTTTAATTTAATTGGTTTTAATTTAATTTGTGACATGTATTTTAAATGTTTTAATTATTTAATTTGTGAGATGTGTTTTAAATGTTTTAATTATTTTTGGATGTGATCTAATGGGTTTGGTGTGTTTTAAAATAGAGATCCAACAAGCAACCCGAAGCGAAACAAGCGAGTTAAATCTGACAAAATACTAATTCCCAACTTTACCCTTCCAACTTCCGTTTCCCGCGACCTTCACAACTAAAGAGGTGGTGTCTCCATACAAGACTCATCATCGGGCTTATATGCAAAAATACAGTGCTTACAGTCACCCGCACTTGGATGGGACTTGTGCAGTGTGTGACAATGAAAATCCTATCAAAGTATGTGCAATGCATTTTTACTTACCTGGCTTGCCAGCTGTCACCTGGTCTGCCTGCTGTGCTGAGTTGATAATGCTAAACCCCGTACCTAGGGCGTCGCGATTGCGTCTCCGTACCTAGAGTGCCACAGTGATGATGTTAGTTGTGCCGTACCTGGCGTGCTAACCCCGTACCTAGGGTGTCGCAGTGATGTCTCCGTACCTAGAGAGTCACAAATGTCTGAATGCTAACCCAATACCTATGGTGTCACAGTGACATCTTCGTACCTAGAGAGCCACAAATGTCTGAATGCTAACCCCGTACCTAGGGTGTCGCAGTAGTCTGAATAGTCCACATGCTGTACCTGGCGTGCTAACCCCGTACCTAGGGCTTCACTGTGGTCTGAATGCTAACCCCGTACCTAGGGCGTCGTAGTTGCGTCTCTGTACCTAGAGTGCTGCAGTTGTCTGAATGCTAACCCCGTACCTAGGGTGTCGCAGTAGTCCACAATAGTCCACATGCCGTACCTGGCGTGCTAACCCCGTACCTAGGGTGTTGCAGTGGTTTGAATGCCGTACCTGGTGTGCTAACCCTGTACCTAGGGTGTCGCAGTTGCGTCTCCATACCTAGAGTGCCGCAGTTGTCTGAATGTCGTACCTAGCGTGCTAACCCCGTACCTAGGGTGTCGTAGTTGCGTCACCATACCTAGAGTATCGCAGATTTGATGTTGTATCTCCATACCCGGAGTGTCGTACATGGCAGAACTGATGCTATATCTCCATACCCGGAGTGCCGTACCTGGCAGAACTGATGCTGTATCTCCATACCCGGAGTGACGTACCTGGCAAAACTGATGTTGTATCTCCATACCCGGAGTGCCGTACCTGGCAGAAACGATGTTGTATCTCCATACCCGGAGTGCCATACCTGGCAAAACTGATCTGATGATGATGTGGGCCTCGCCCCCAGAGTGCCATACCCGGCTAGACTACTACTGATGCTAATGTGGGCCTCGCCCCCAGATTCCATACCCGACAAAACTGATACTGATAATAACGTGGGCCTCGCCCCAGATTGCCATACCTGGAAAGACTGATACTGATAATGACGTGGGCCTTGCCTCCAAAATGCCATACCCGGCTTTTTCATTCTTGAACTGTGCTCCATTCTTGGAGTGTCATTCCCGACTTGTTCATTCCCGAACTGTGCTCCATTATGCAGTGGGCCCTCGACCCTGGCACACATCTCGAAACTGCAACTGATGTGTGGGCCCTCGACCCTGAAACACATCCTAAAAGTAATGATGTAGTGGGTCATCGACCTGAAATGGTACTAATGTGGGCCTCGCCCTCAAAATTGATACTGATGTGGGCCTCGCCCCAGACTGATACTGATATGGGCCTCGCCCCCAAACTGATACCGATGTGGGCCTCGCCCTAAAATGATACTTATGTGGGCCTCACCCCGAGACTGATACTAATGTGGGCCTCGCCCCAGACTGATACTGATGTAGGCCTCGCCCCCAGACTGAAATTGATGTGGGCCTCGCCCCAAACTGATATGGGCCACGCCCCATACTGATACTAATATGGGCCTTGCCCCAAACTGATGTGGGCCTCGCCCCAAACTGATGTGGGCCTCGCCCCAAAGCTGATACTAATGTGGGCCTCGCCTCTGAACTGATACTGATGTGGGCCTCGCCCTTGGGATTCATTCCCAAATTCATTCCAAAACTCTGACGATGTGGGCCTCAACCCTGGGATTCATTCCCGGATTCATTCCAAAACTCTGACGATGTGGGCCTCGACCCTGAGATTCATTCCTGGATTCATTCCAACACTCTGAGGATGTGGGCCTCGGGCCTGGGATTCATTCCTGGATTCATTCGAACACTCTGACGATGTAGGCCTCGGCCCTGGGATTCATTCCCTGGATTCATTCAAAATTCTGACGATGTGGGCCTCGGGCCTGGGATTCATTCCAAATTCTGACGACATGGGCCTCGTCCCTGGGATTCATTCCTTGAATTCATTCCAAATTCTGACGACGTGGGCCTCAGCCCTGGGATTCATTCCCTGGATTCATTCCAAATTCTAACGACATGGGCCTCGCCCCTGGGATTCATTCCAAATTCTGACGACATGGGCCTCGGCCTTGGGACTCATCCCCAAAACTGAAACTTATATGGGCCTCAACACTGGGACTCATTCCCCAAACTGCTGATAGTGTGGGCCTCGGCCCTGGGATTCATTCCCGAAACTGCTGATAAGGTGGGCCTCGACCCTGTGATTCATTCCCGAATTCATTCTAAAACTCTGGCGATGTGGGCATCGACCCTGGGACTCATCCCCAAAACTACTACTCATATGTTGCTGATTCTGGTTGGCTTGTCTTTACCGCTTTCTCTTTTTCTTCTTTGAAACCTGTGAGTACAAAACAAAACAAACACAAACACAGAAAAAAATGCAAAATACGTTACGTGTATGCATGCATGCATGAATGAATTTCTTATTCCGATGGGTTAAGTCTTCTTTGTGCTATTCAGTGCTTCTTGCCTTCAAACGTCTTTGGTCGCCCCCTGGGTCTGCTTGCAATTTCCTTCTGCCAATTCTCTTCTGGTAACTGGTTGGTTCTCTTTTGTCTCTTGGCTCAAGATCTCGTTGTATCCCTTATTTGAGGGGTAGTAGACTGGTCACCCCCAGTCATGGTTTAGCTTTCTGCTCTCCACTGTTTGCACTTGGTCAAGATGAACCGCATGGTGAGGCCTTCCATATCATCATACTATGCTATGAAATAGTCCCAATAGTTATACTTATCATCGTCCTCAAAGAATACACAGTAATGAAACCAGAGAACCTTCAAAATACTCAATGCAACTCAAATCCAAGTTTTTGGATAAATGATCTAAGCCAGACTCAAAGTGTGTGTGTGTGTGCAAATGTTCCTTTACAGATTCATCCCCAGGTAAGCAAACTCAATTATTTCATCTAAAAATTGGGATCGATGGGTCAAACCAACCTAGATGTCTCAATTATGCTTGTAGTTGCTTTTCTGTACTCAATGTGGTATGATTTTCTTTCTCTTTTGTCTCTTTCTTTTTTCTTTTCATTTTGAACTTCTTTTTTCTTTTCTTTTCTTTTTCTCTTTTTTCCTTTCTATTTTTTTCAACACACCTACCCTTTAAGGTAGCATTTCTCCTCATGGTGGTCCTAATACTCGCCCATGGGTAGCTTCACGCTTATTGGTTATAGGTGGTTCAATTCTTTTCTTTAGAGACTTTTCTTTCATTTTCAACCATACCACAAATCATAACATAAACAAATCAAGATAGAAATCTAAGCAAACGGTCATTCACCGACCTATAATTTCTTCAACTAGTCACTTAGCTAACTACTCAGGTTTCCACTGCTAAGAACCATAATCAAGTGCTTACGAGTCTAACATAGATCAATTACTCAAAGTATCAGATAAAAGTACGTCAATGGTTTATCGTTTCTAAAGTTTCACTCTAAAGCAATCAATTTCATCATCGGACTTATGTCTAACCATCAAGGACTAAAAACAAACAACAAATTTTTTTTCTTTTTTTTTGAAGGCCCCCCAATGGTCTTTCTATCCTTGCAGTAAAGTTCTTTGTTCCTCGGTTTTCTTTTCCACGATATCCATGTTTGCTAAACTCTTCTTTGACAAGTCTTTTTTTTCCTAACCCAACGGATATCTATGATGGCTTTTAAGACACAGGGGTTAACATGATGCATGTATGCATGCGATGCACGTGGTTATCAAAAAGCATAAAGGGGCAACTTCTATAGGATATACAACTATGGTTCATATGCGGGTTTGCAGGCGTATATACAAAGGCTCTCATCGACGAAGGATTGCCCACAACTAGGTGACCAAGTGAGCGCACCTTTTTTATACCTAAAGGTACGTGCCAACGAGTTATGGTGTGTGACTGACTGTCAAATGGATTTCCCGTTGTAGATTCCCAGAGGGAGGGTGGAGCGAACTCTCTTAAATACCCACGCCTCTTAGGCTCTTATCGCTTGGTGACAGGAATAAACAATGAGTCCTCCAAATTAGTCCATTACAGTAAGCTACAAGTACATGATCATCTAGGCGCCTTCACAGATTTTCCTTATAGAAAGGTAGTGAATGAAGGAAGTGTTGAGTTTCATTCAAGTCCCAAGATCAACAAACATGCATAAAAACGAGTTGAATACACAAAGGAGTAAGGCGGAATACATACTCACATTGATGGGTTTGATGCTAGGAAGAACAAGTTGCGTTTTTGCCTCTCCATGAAGCTCGGCAATGGCTTCTTGATGAAGTGGACTGTACGAATTTGAGCCTTCTTCCTCCTTGTTCATTCGCCATTGATGAACCACCATTGAAGTTCCAAGCTTCAAGCTCCAAAAACCAAATCCAAGCTCACAAATTCATTTCCCTATCACCATAATATAACCCTAGGTGTGTGCTAGCACTACTCTTCTTCCTTTGCTTCTCACACAATTCGGTGAAACCAGAAAATTTTGAAGCAAATCGGCAGTGAAGCCGTGAGAGAAGAAGAGGAGGGAAAGAGAGATCGTGAATGAGGAGAGAGAGAGGACCGAATCTTGTAAAAGAGGGAAAAGAAAAAATGTAATATATATTATTCATTTATTTTCCAAAAATAAATAAAACATATATACCAAACCTTTTCATATTCCAAAAAGTCCAAAAAAAAACAAAAACAAATAATGCTTTTCACCTTTTACCCATCACTTCTACTTTTACATCAAGTCACTTTATTAAAGTGACAACTTGTCATGTCACATCACTCAAAGTGACATGTGATTTGACAATTGATGCGACCAGTGATTTTTGACGCTTGATGTGACTTGCGTGCCGCCTCGAATTCGAAATGCGAATGCGCTCGCAATCAATCTCGGGCTCGGGTTCGCTAATTCCAAATTAACGAATTTTCCGTCGCGTCATAATTAAATGATTACGCCTAGCGAATTCACTATTCACGTCGCTAACGAATTAATTCTAAATTAATTCGTTCGCCCGAATTAAAATCTAATTTTAATTCCGCGTCGAAATCCAATTTCTTATAATATATCGAATATATTATTTTATCGATTAATTCCAAATAATCGTTCGTTCTCTCTCTTTAATTAATATTTTATGCCAGATAAAATATCTCCGTAATTAATCCCAGATTAATTAAAGTGCGAGTTATACATCATTGGTGAATCTTCAGGAAGCGACCCATGAGATCTCCGGATATGTTGGCAGTAAATACGGTCGTCGGATAATCCGAACACGTAAGTACCTCGTACTACGTTTATACCGATTTACAAGACAAGGTTGGCTTCTAGCAAAGCGCCATGCCTACCCAATTCTCCAGAAATATTCTTACAGGAATATATAGATCTGTATCAAGCGTAGTATACCGTAGTATTGTGTATATCGGCCCAATATCGGATAGTCACGTGCTAGGGCTGGGGCTGGATAAGTGTCTGCCCCGTCCGAAGCACATGTCGGATGTCTGGTAACTAGTCTCTATAATCGGATATTCATGACCTGGTCACAATATCCTGATTGGTTGCGCAACACTTAAGAGCACTAATACCATATCCTGCGTGACATCATCTCCACTATAACTGAAGTGATACTTCCGTCTTGACATCACACCCAATACACTACGACTCTCTGATAAACCCAGAAGTGGTGTACGCAGAACCGGTTAAAGCCCTGTACCTCCAAGACCAAAGTCTATCGATTATCGTAAGTATATCGATGCAAGTCTCAGGTTAAACTATACACACCTACCCTGATTTCGGCCTCCCATAGACACATAGTCATAATACCAATGGGATTCCGAGGGGTCTATCCAGAGCGAAGCTGTTTCCCGTACCATCGGTGAAACACGACCTCCTATCGCACTTGCATAAGTATCCAATACTTATATATATGAGAACTATTCCGTTGTGCCCTCACAACGCGCACAAGTGCAATACTAGCCTATTCCGCATTATCGATGTCCTGTCTCGATAATACTCCGGCTAGGGATATTTAATGATTAATCCTTCGGGGATTGATACTGTCTCATATCATTCTCAATCCAGGAACTAATCATATGGACCTCTCTTCAGTTATTCATTTACGGTGATCTAATCACAAATGATGAGAGTGCAATTTCCTTGTCACATAGTTAATTTGTACAACAACACCGTGATCTATACAAATAGTGACGCTATGGGTCATTTTGTCCAACAATCTCCCACTTGGCACATAGCCAGTCACTCGAGTGTCTAACACCCGAACTATGTACGGTTCGCTCAATTGCTGAGGAAAGGTTTTCGTCAGCGGATTTGTTTGATTATCGTTTGACGATTTATACGATCATCGCATCGCCACGATGTATGATCCGAACGAATCAGATGATATAGAAGTATATATCTGGATCGTCGATGAGACCTTTAATTCCTTAGCCTGTGCTGACGCCTAGCTCAGCTGCTAAAAGAACTATATCTAATTTTAATTAGATTTATTATCGATCCAAATGGCTTCTATTGCTGCCTCAACTGCAGCAATAATCTGCATTTGTTGTTAATTCGGCAACAGTTATCTTGCTCGGAATATTTCCAGCTCACTGTCCCAGTGTTCAAACTTTTATAGTACCGCAGTATTTACCGGTTTGGAAACTTGCAGCAGTGATCCTAGTCACTTCAAGTTCTCCATCTCCATAGTTTAAGAAAACATCTTTAGTTCTCTCAGATACTAACAGATGTTCTTAATCTTCAATCCAGTGACTATCACTTGGATTGACCCGATTGTGACTCCATATGCTCGAAGTGTATGAGACACCAATACAAGTACATTTTAAATGTACAATTTCCAGAGAGTGTTAACAACTCCAAATCTATCCCTGTAGATCTTTATTCCTTGAATAAATGTTGTTACTCCCCAGAATTCTACGGAGAATTTCTATGAAAGAATATCTATGAAAGCCAAGCTTTCATCAATTGCTTTATGGGAATTTCATTGTTAGTGCCCTCCCACTAACCTCCTTATAT
>SKCR01011916.1:0-37194 GCA_019454045.1 Zanthoxylum bungeanum | reverse complement strand
CACCCCAAACGGTTACGGTTCCGGTTCAGGAGGAGCTAATTGAACCGCACCTGTTAAAACCGAATCGAACCGTATAATTAAAAAAAATTATATATTTTATTAAAAAAATTTATATTTATATTTTCTTTTAATTTTATTCTATGTTTTCTTTATTAGCATGTTAATATTTATTCTTAATTTTTTGTTAATATATTTATTTGTTAATACTTTATTCTTCAATTATTTGTTAACACTTTTATTCTTAAATTTTTTGTATGGTTACCATCATTATTCTTGAAAGTAAGATGTTGGATTTATCTCTTAATTAGAATGATGTAGCATCATTATTCAAGGGTAATTTTTAAAAAAATACAAGAATTAATTGTGCCTCATTTTTCAATCCTTAATGTAATGGAGTCACAGCTTACACCTTAACACTTCATTACTATTGTTGGATAGACTAGTGTTTTTTTTTTTTGTCTTCACTTAAGTGATGAAAATTTGTTTTAAATATAATAATCCGTAAACCGAACCGAACCAATCCTTAAACCGCTGGTTTAAAAAATTTTTTAATCCGAACCAAACCGTTATTTAATGGTTTGGTTGAGAAGTAAAAAATATCCGAACCGTAAAATCTGGTTTGGTTCGGTTGTTAGCAAAAAACCAAATCAAACCGAACCGCGCCCGCCCCTAATAATAATGATGATGATGATAATAATGATGATAATAATAAGAAGAAGAAGTTATTTCCACCAAAACAAGTATCATCCAACTCAAAGCAATGCCAAAATTGTTAATTCCAGATCTATTTATTGTATTTAGTTAGTTATAAATCTTTATGAGCGGGAAGCTTCCAGCTAAACAAAACTGCGTGTAGTTCTAAACATAGAAAAATTAACGAGTAAGGTTTATAGCAACCGGGAATTAAGAAACTGCATTTCCCTTAAGATAATGGTTAATTGCTTGCTGCTTACGTTATCATAAGATGATATCAAACATCTTGTGTCTTGTTATCTCTTTATAAATGAGATTTTTTTTTTTTTTTTCTGGGTTTTGAAAGATTGTAATTAGGGTTGGGGTTTAGTTCTTAAAACATCATTTTATATTATCTAGCTGTAATTGTCAATGGGATGTATGTCTGCTTGGAGATCAAAGCAGGTGGGTTTCAGATCAAAGAAGCAAGGTGGGTGTTTGGAAGGAAATGTGAATGTGAAAAAGAAAGAGAGATGGTCAAGGTTTTACATAGCAAAACGATGTGTGATAATGCTACTTTGCTGGAACAAACGGGGCAAGTCTTAATTTTCATTGTTTTTTCTTTGTGATAATGCACTTCTTGTAAGAGCATGGGACAGCGGTGGTTTACCTGCGCCGCGGCCAGAATGGGTGGGTTGGTGGCGGGGATTGCCATCGTTTTCCAAAAAAAAAAAAAAAAAAAAAAAAAATCCTCATTTAAAGCAATCTGGTGGTTGCAAAATCATTTGTAATCAGGGATGCCTCGAGACAGACGACATGTTGGGACCCCCAAATTTAAGGTATATTAGGGGGGCACCTTAAAAAAAATAAGGCACAAAAAGTAAAATATATTATATATTTAAGTAAAAAAAAAAAAAAAAAATCATTAAAACGGTTTGAAATCCTAATTTGTCTAAGGCCGCCAAAAATTATGTGGAGTACCCTATATACTCACGCCCGACCCTATTTGTAATGCATCAGCATGTATATATATATATATATATATCTATATAATAAAGGAGAATGATGTTGGAGGAAAGAGAGTGTATCCAACGGCTCTCTTTATGTGGCTTAATTGACGGTCCAGATCATTTCATTGGTAATTGGAGGAAAGAGAGTGAATTGATTGATGGAAATGGTCAAAAATTTTCAAATTTTCAAATTAAAAAATAGAAAGTTAAAATAAAATCATTTAATTAAAAAATAAAATCATTTAATTCTGTAACACCGTGCCGTAGGCACGGGCAAATACTATAATACCGTGCCGTAGGCACGGCCAAATACTGTAACACCGCGCCGTAGGCACGGGCCAAATACTGTAACACCGTGCCGTAGACACGGTCAAAAACTAGTATATATATATATATATATGAGAAGATTGTATGGGGGAATTTGGAAATTTCAGAGTGACGGGGGTTTTAATGGCATTCAATTTCATGCTATTATTGTACCTTTCTATACTGTCTTCCTTCGGATTCCAACTTGTTAGTTTTGGATTCTTATGTAACCAAACAAAAACAAAATAAAAATAAAAATATTTTTTAATTAAGGGGAATCAACTATATAGATCCTTTGACTATGTTACATCCAAAACCATTATTTTATTAAATTTACTAAAATATATAGCTTTGAGTTCTAAAGTAAAAGGGAAAAAAAAGGTTATTGTAATTTACATGCACATATGCAGATTTAGAATAAATGATTAGATGATTATGAAGTCTATTTAGATGCTATAGCTGTAATGATTTGATCATAATTAGCCAGATATATAAGCTTACTTTTCAAACGTTGCCCATTTGTAGTTTTATATTAATTGTTCCTTTAAAAAAAAAGAGAGAGATAATATGTTAATCAAAAATGAAAACAAACTCAAAGGGAATAAGATATTTAGGCAGAAAATTCTTCCACTCAAACTATAAAACCATTACGATGAAACGTAAAATGAGAGAAATTATCTGCAATTTAATTGCAATTTCTCCGGATATAATAAATTCAAAAATCCTTTTTTGACAGAAAAAGTTGTTATACCTCATAAATACTCTTAAAAAACTTCGTTCGAATATATGATTGACCCAAAATCAGCTGGACAACACGTAATAAGTCCGACTCAATCAAGATAAATCAATCTTACTAGCAATTCATAAACAAAAGAATATGGCCTTAGCCTCATCGATATCCACATCATCATAAAAAAAGTTTCAACATCAGCAACTATTGGGGTTTTCGATATGAAAGCACGGTTTAGGCGAAATTGTAATTTTAAAAATTTTATAATTTCTAAATAAACAATTCGGTATCGTATACTAATAATTTATTCATATTTCACCTAAATATATTTTTCTTTATCAAATAATGACAAAAAATTACGAAAACACGACGAAAGTTTTACGAAAAATATTTTTTCGCGCAAAACGCATTATCGGCCAAACCGATCACCCAGGACCCAAGCAGGGCTGTTCCGGTCACACCAACAATGTCCGGTCAGTTCCTGAGCTGACTGAACAGTAAGTAGTTCACTATTTGGTCAGCTCATGTTCGGTGACACCGATTTCCACTCAATAACATCATTTTTCGTCATTTTCACATATATTCGCCCTGTAATAATTTCCGGATGTAACATCCCAAAAAATCTGAGATGCCACCCGCAGGCGATAGGTTGCCCTATCACCTTAATCCTCAGACTTACATGCATGATATACCATGAACTATTCAAATATGCACTTTTATTATTTAACATTATTTATTTACATAATGTCCATTTAATGCCTTAATCTACTGAACATATGCAAATGTTATACTTTGTATATATATGTAATACATCTTGGGCCTACAGCCCAAACTGATATCAATGCACAAGCAGTCATGCAATCCTTAGACCTGTAGTGGCGTCCATCTTCTCCAATCTGAGCATAAGATCATGAGGGAGTCATTAAGCAACCTGCAACAAACTAAAGCTGTGGGGGGGGGGGGGAGATAGATCGTTCGAATGACCTGATGAATGGATACCTTAAAATTAAAATCAAATGTAAATCAAAATATAAAATCCATAAGAAATCAGAATCTGAAAGTCGAAATCTCATACTTATATTTTTTTAAATAACCTCTTTAATAACCAACAAGCGTCAAATGTCCGATTTGAGCGAAAAGACCGGACAATGAACGAACAGAACCATGTCGACATAGGGTAGTAGGTCAGTCATTTTCTGATGGTCAGAACCCAATAACAAGCACCACATGATTTTTAAAACTAAAATTGTAACATCCCCGATATGGTGGATGCTACCGGTAGGGAATATGCCATATTATTCCTCTGAGCCTCTATCTTCCTAAATATAAACTACACTATTACTCTTTTCTCTAATTAGATATCTTATGTGTGAGACCGTAGTCCAAGCTCAATAACTTATCATACAAACCCAACATCTGTAATTGTAAACTTAATAACACATTTTTTTACAATGACAATCTCAAAATCAAATACTAATACATAACTTTTACTTGATTCTGACTAGAATCTCACTCTTTCTGACTTGAACTGATGGACTCCATACCCTAGTGACTACATCAGTATTTGTCCTCCCGAACTCGTCCTCTGAGAATACCTGCAAAATAAGAAAACTGGGAGTGAGGGGTTAGACCATTGTATGATCTAAATAGTGGACGAAAACTGAAATATTGTTATATAAAAATTTGGATTCTAAACCAAAATTCAAAGATAGCTTTATACGAAAACTCTTTTTCGAAAAAACCTTGTCTGAAATCTCTTTTATAAAACTTATCTTTCTGAAATCTGCTTTTGAAAGTATGGTTCGGTAAACTTGTATCTGAAAGATCCATTCTGAAAACTATTTCTGAAATATCTTTTTTCTGAAAATTGTTTCTAAAATCTGATGTCTGAAAATTATTTTCTGAAAACCTGATATCTGAAAACTGATCTGTCTCTGAAAAACTTGACGTATGGGGTCTTTACGTATCATCGTCCCCCATACGCATAGCTAGAGCCAGTAGTGCAAATCCATGACTTTGGGGCGTTAAGTATCGCCGTCCCTCAAAGCATGCCACTATTGTCCCTGAAACTAGTGGTCTTGGGGCGTTACGTATCGCCGTCCCTGTGGGAACACAGGAAATTTGGGCGACACTTTTCTGTCCTAGGCTCGCGGCCCTAGTTGGGAGTACGGAGTAGCCACGGGGGACTAAACCGGAGAGTAATGGAGTCGCCACCCGGTGTGAAACGGGGGGAAAATGAGATTTAAGGCCGCACTCACCCCTCGCAAGGGAAGACCTCAAACCGTTGGGTTCGGAATGGTCCCTTACTTATGTCACTTGTAATAAAAGGATTTATTTAATAATTTAACCAGGCTTAAATAACATTTATTTCCAAAAATATCATGCTTCTAAATTCATATGCATACATCAACAAGTTCATCACAACATGCAACATCACATGGCAATCTCATGAACATATTTCAATCCTATAAATGGAAAACTAAGAACAACCCAATCATGCTTGAGTACTATCTCGTGAACCTATAACCCAAAATAACATGCTAACAGCCTAATCATGTTTGAATACAATCCCGAGAACACATAGAATGGATAAATGCAGGGATACAAATAATACGGTTGGCTATATAACACAAGAAAGATCAACCAAGAGGCAATTATGCATGAATATGATAAGACAGACTCAGTTCAGTGTGGTGCGCGTTCGTGTGTAGCGTTTGTAAACGCGTTCGAACAAAAATGAAACAGAATGCTCACGTTCGAGTAGCGTTCGTAAACGCGGTTCGAACGGAAATGAAACAGAATGCTCGCGTTCATATGGCGTTTGATAGCGCGTTCGAACGGAAATGAAATAGAATGCTCACGTTCGTATGGCGTTGTAAACGCGTTCGAACGGAAATGAAACAGAATGCTCACGTTCGTATGGCGTTTTAAACGCGTTCGAAAGAATGAGACATGATGCATGATAAGGCAAAAAATGCCTGCGCGTTCGAGTTGCGTTCGTTGTAGACGCGTTTCGAACGGGAACAAACCTGATGAATGAAATGGGACGCAATACATAAACAACAAAATAAAGGGGCGCGGCGAAGTACTGCCGTAAAAGTGGCCTTTGGGGCTCTTGATCTCTCAAAGAGAGGACCTTTAGACCAACATACTAAGCCCATGCGCGTCACATCACATCATGCATACAAACATAAAGACAATCATATTATTCTAAGTATGTCCGATTGAACGTGTCTTGCATCCAACCGAACACACATCAATCGGCGCGGCAAACATCGTGGTAAAGGGCTTTAACCCCTCCCCATAGGGGATCTTTCATTCCACTTACTAAGCCCATGCGCTCGATTGAGTCATGCATAAATAAGCAACATGCAGAATTTAAGTGACGAAAAATAAATAATAAAAGCAACACAAAACAAGAGAAGGTGCCGTTTACTCAAGTGGTACGTGGAGTTGTATCCTAAGTACAGACCGCACTACCGTCCATTCGGATTCGGCTACGGAATTTACGTCTGGGTTTCCATCCTATATACCACAAGAGACGACACTCTTCCATTTCATTCAAGCCACAACATGCATCCATAAACGAATCTCATGCGAATAGAATTCAATAATAATAAAAAAAACGAATATAAACTAATGAAAAGGTACCCTCAGGTCTAACCTTTTAAATCACCTCTCGGATGTACGGTACACGATCGTCGGAAGGGTGGATGCTCCGCAACTCTCCCGGTTCACTGGTTCACTGTTCCCGTTCGTTGTCTTACTGTTTTTGAGTCGTCGTTCTCCGTCTTTTGCTATTGTTTCCTTGTGGTTTCACTGCCGTTTCCTCTTTATCTTTTGCTTACTATTTTTTGGGTGTCTTCTTCCTGTAATTTTCTTGTGTGTTGTGTATGAGCTAGGGACTAGGGACTAGGGACTAGGGTTGAGAAGGTTGGTGAAGGGTTCTTTTATAGGCAAAAGGGTTGGGCTTGACAAGGAAAGTGATTTGGCTAATTAAAGAGGGATTTGATTTGGTTTGGTTAAGGGAAGTCAAAGATTGGGGGGGGACAAATCTTGGCTAGATAGGGAAGGTTGAATATTTGATTGGCTTGGTTTAGGAATACAATATTTTAGTTAGGAATAATATATTGGTTGATTGATTTTAACTTGGTATGATTATATTTTGATTTAGTATGTGATTTGTTTAATTTAGGCATGATTTTAGTTTAAGTTGGTAATTGTTTATTTTATGTTTGGTATATGTTTTATTTAATTAATTTAATTATTATCTTATTTAGTTAATGTTTTAATTAATATTTATTTATTTAAATTGGGATGTGTTTTATGGGCTTTGGGGGGCTAATTGGGCTGGATGTGAGGCTAGCAGCAAAACCAGAATTACCGACACCGTTCGAACGCTTCCTCGAACGCGGAACGAATGCCCGCAATCCGTTTGACGTTCGAACGTAAACATGAACGCAACACTAACGAAAACAGTGAACCTTGTTTATTCTGAATTTCCCCTTTCCGATGTCCGTTTCCCGTGACCTCCGTGACTTAAAAGGTAGTGTCTCCAAAATGAGACTCATCATAGGGACTTATGTGTAAAAATGCAGTGCCTACAGTCGCCCCCACTTTGATGGGATTTGTGTAATGTGCAACAGTGACAATCCTATCAAAGTTATGCAATGCATTTTCACTTACCTGGCTCGCCAGCTGCCACTTGACTTACCACGTGTTGAGTTGATTTAGGTGGTGAGGTGTTGCGACCCCTGGTTCATTCCGAACCGTGTTGTGATGTGGTCCATTCCCGAACTGTTGCCGTAAGGTGGTCCATTCCGAACCGTTACTGTGAGGTGTTCATTCCCGACCTGTACTGTAAGGTGGTCCATTCCCGAACCGTTACTGTAAGGTGGTCATTCCCGAACGTTACTGTGAGGTGGTTCATTCCCGAACCGTGCTTCTATTCTTGGAGTGCCATTCCCGGCTTGTTCATTCTTGAACTGTCCATTCTCGGACCATATCTCCGTTCTCGGAGTGTCATTTCCGACTTGTTCATTCTTGAACTCTGCTTCATTCTTGGATTGCCATTCTCGGCTTGTTCATTCTTGAACTGTCCATTCCCGGACTATATCTCCATTCTCGGAGTGTCATTTCCGACTTGTTCATTCTTGAACTGCCCATTCCCGGACTATATCTCCATTCTCGGAGTGCCATTCTCGGCAGAACTGATCTGATGTAATATGGGCCTCGCCCCCAGAATGCCATACCCCCCCGGCAATGCTGATACTGATGTAATGTGGGCCTCGACCCTGTGACTCATTCCCAAACTGTGTTTGATGTGGTCCTCGACCCTGGGACTCATCCCCAAAACTGATGTTGAAGTGGGCCTCGGCCCCAACTGCTACTGACATGGGCCTCGCCCCCAGATTGATGCTGATGTGGGCCTCGACCCTCATGATTCATCCCAAACTGTGTTTGATGTGGGCCTCGACCCTGGGACTCATCCCCAAAACTGATGTTGAAGTGGACCTCGGCCCCAACTGCTACTGACATGGGCCTCGCCCCCAGATTGATGCTGATGTGGGCCTCGACCTCGGGATTCATCCCAAACTGTGTTTGATGTGGCCTTGACCTGGGACTTATCCCCAAAACTGATACTGATTCGGGCCTCGACCCTCTGCGATTCATTCTCGAAAACTGCTGATATTGTACTGTTACTACTGCTTCTTGTTGGCTTGTATTTGACGCTTTCTATTTTTCTTCTTTGAAACCTGTTATTACAAAACAGAACAAACACAAAAGGGATGCGAATATGTTACGTGTATGCATGCATGCATGTTCCTATCCCGTCGGGTTAGGTCTTCCATCACCTCTTGGTGACTGCTTAGTCTTCTTTTCCTCAGGCAAACCACTGCTTCAATCTGTCTATGTTGATCGGCTCGGTGAATTAATTCCCTTCCAAGTCTGATAGTTTCACTTGCCTCTATTTCCCAATTTCTGAATGTCTATCTTATCTTTTCTGTTTGCTTATTGCGAAGGTTCCCCGTGTTCATCATTGGATTCCATAGTACCAAGGTTGAATACTTTTCTCAAATATACTCATATTGCAGAAGAGTTTCAGCGAAATGAATGTCTTTATTATTGTTGAGGAAAAGAGTTCGAACAAGTAACAAAATCAATGCCATTAAAAAAACTGGATCAAATAGACTAGGAGGAACATCTCCATCATCCGCAGCACTGCCTTCTTCCTCGGCCTATGGTTCTTCACTGTCATCCATGTAAGAAGCTTGGTGGTTGAGGGCTTCTTTTCATCATGGTTGGGTATTTTATGGGAATCTATGAGATCTTGAATTTCATGCCTGAGGCGGGTGCAGTTGTCGGTGTCATGGCCATGTAGCTGGTGGAAGTGACAATAAAGGTTCACATTTATGTGTGGTGGTGGGGGTGCGGAAGTGGCTTGCCTTCTAAGGGTTTCAGATTCCTTGTCCCTGTAACTTTTCAAATACCTTCGACAAAGGTCTACCAAGGTTGGAGAATTGCCGGTTCCTGATGGCAGCAACCTCGACAGTAGCGGGCTTAGTCTCAGAATACCCCCCAAAGTCCGCCTATTCTGGCCATAGGACTTTCTGTTTTCAGCCTCCTCTCTTCCTCAATATCCATGACAGTTTCCCTCAACTGTCGAAAATCAGAAATCATCGAAGTCATCCTCCTCAGCTTACTATAAATAGAGGGCTTGGTGCCCTTGATGATCATTTTGATTTGGTCCTTCTCAGAGGGCCGAGTCTGCATTTTCAGAAGCTGGCTTCTCCAGCGGTCTACATACTCCTTGAAGCTTTCTTCCGGCTTCTGCTTAGTGTTCTCCAAATCATGGAGTGACAAGTCAATTTCTAAGTCTGTAACATACTGCTTCAGAAAAGCATCAGCTAGTTCCTTCCAATCTTCCTTAACCTTCTTCTCAAGGCTATGATACCAAACCACAGGTGCCCCCTCGAGTGACATCACAAACATCTTTTGGACTTGGCGCTGTGATAGGCCCATTGAACTCATGACTGAGACATATTGCTGCAGATGGACCCTCGGGTCTCCGTTCCCATTAAACTTGGCCATGTCCGGCATTTTAAACTGAGTTGGCAGCTGTTCTCCGAAGGTCATTGCCTCATAATCTAACAACTCTTCATGTTTACCCCCTCATTTTGCGGGTAACTGTTTCAACCTGATCCCGAAGCTTCTGAAATTCTGCCTGAGACCCAGATACCCTGCCCGCTGCATACTCTGCCATAATCATCAAAAGCGGGGGTATCATCCCCCAATCTGTTCGGAGATCCTCTTGCCTCATATCCCCAGAATTAACCCCGGCACGAGACCCAGCTATACCAGCCATAGCAGTAGTCAAAGCCTGCAACTGTTCAGTGATCTTGGCGAGACCATTCTCTAACTGATCCACACGGGACACCTCATTATCGGATTCACTCATACTTGTTCTTTTAGTGAGTCTGGTTCCTTCCCTAACCCAACGGTATCTATGGTGTCTTTTTTAAGACACAGAGGATGTCAACAAGGTATATGTATGCATGATGTGCATAAGAAGTATATAACGTATATTAAATCAAATAAAATTCTCAAACAAATCGGCCTATTATCATTTTAGAAGCTTTTGGCCTAATAGTCATAAGGTGTGAACTTGGCCCAAGTTAAAATGGCCCAACAAGCCCATATCCCATGATAAATGGTCCAAATGGATCCAAACAACGATGTTCCCAAACACAAGCATAAAAGAAAGATGATGCAAACATGACATAATAATTTTTACAAATGGCCCATCAACATTTCAGAAGCTTTTGGCCTAATAGTCATAAGGTGTGAACTTGCCCCAGTTTAAATGGCCCAGCAAGCCCGTATTTCTGACAATAGTCCAACAGCATCCAAATGAGGATGGTCCACAAGCACATATTCAAGGAAATAATTGTTACTTTAGCCAACCCGGTCTATGGGTGGGTTAGTAAGAGTATAGACAAAGGCTCTCACCGGCGAAGGATGGCCCACAACTAGGTCTCCCCACTCAAGGGTTCGAGCAACCAAGTGAGCGCACCCTTTTGTATACACTAAGGTACGTGCCAATGAGCTATGGTGTGTGACGGACTGTCAAATGGATTTCCCGTTGTAGATCCCACAGAGGGAAGGTGGAGCGAGGCTCACTTAAATACCCAAGCCTCTTAGGCTCTTATCGCTTGTTGTCAGGAATAAACAACGAGTCCTCCAAATTAGTCCATCACAATAGGCTACAAGTAGATGGCTATCTAGGTGCCTTCACAGCTTTTCCTTCTAGAAAGGTAGTGAATGAAGGAAGACACCAAACCATTACCTAACCTTAAAATGCCTTTGATTAAACCCTCACTTTATCCACTATAGACACGGTCAATTAAAACATAAATCCAAATATCACAAGATAATATTTTGGGGCCGATTCTCTATCCCCAGTGGAGTCGCCAGACGGTGGGAACAAAGGAAATCTGGGCGACACTTTTCTGTCCTAGGCTCGCGGCCTAGTTGGGGGAGTACGGAGTAGCCACGGGGGACTAAACCGGAGAGTAATGGAGTCGCCACCCGGTGTGAACCAGGAAAATGAGATTTAAGGCCGCACTCACCCCTCGCAAGGGAAGACCTCAAACCGTTGGGTTCGGAATGGTCCCTTACTTATGTCACTTGTAATAAAAGGATTTATGTAATAATTTAACCAGGCTTAAATAACATTTATTTCCAAAAATATCATGCTTCTAAATTCATATGCATACATCAACAAGTTCATCACAACATGCAACATCACATGGCAATCTCATGAACATATTTCAATCATATTATGGAAACTAAGAACAACCCAATCATGCTTGAGTACTATCTCATGAACCTATTAACCAAATAACATGCTAACAGCCTAATCATGCTTGAATACAATCCCGAGAACACATAGAATGGATAAATGCAGGGATACAAATAATACGGTTGGCTATATAACACAAGAAAGATCAACCAAGAGGCAATTATGCATGAATATGATAAGACAGACTCAGTTCAGTGTGTGCGCGTTCGTGTAGCGTTTGTAAACGCGTTCGAACGAAATGAAACAGAATGCTCACGTTCGAGTAGCGTTCGAACGGAAATGAAACAGAATGCTCGCGTTCGTATGGCGTTGATAGCGCGTTCGAACGGAAATGAAACAGAATGCTCACGTTCGTATGGCGTTTGTAAACGCGTTCGAACGGAAATGAAACAGAATGCTCACGTTCGTATGGCGTTTGTAAACGCGTTCGAATGGAAATGAGACCTGATGCATGATAAGGCAAAAATGCATGCGCGTTCGAGTTGCGTTCGTAGACGCGTTCGAACGGGAACAGACCTGATGAATGAAATGGGACGCAATACATAAACAACAAAATAAAGGGGCGCGGCGAAGTACTGCCGTAAAAGTGGCCTTTTGGGGCTCTTGATCTCTCAAAGAGATGACCTTTAGACCAACACACTAAGCCCATGCGCGTCACATCACATCATGCATACAAACATAAAGACAATCATATTATTCTAAGTATGTCCGATTGAACGTGTCTTGCATCCAACCGAACACACACATCAACCGGCGCGGCAAAGCATCGTGTAAAGGGCTTTAACCCCTCCCCATAGGGGATCTTTCATTCCACTTACCAAGCCCATGCGCTCGATTGAGTCATGCATAAATAAGCAACATGCAGAATTAAGTGACGAAAAATAAATAATAAAAGCAACACAAAACAAGAGAATGTGCCGTTTACTCAAGTGGTACGTGGAGTTGTATCATAAGTACAGACCGCACTACCGTCCATTCGGATTCGGCTACAGAATTTACGTCTGGGTTTCCATCCTATATACCACAAGAGACGACACTCTTCCATTTCATTCAAGCCACAACATACATCCATAAATGACTCTCATGCGAATAGAATTCAATAATAATAAAAAAAAACGAATATAAACTAATGAAAAGGTACCCTCAGGTCTAACCTTTTAAATCACCTCTCGGATGTACGGTACACGATCGTCGGAAGGTGGATGCTCCGCAACTCTCCCGGTTCACTGGTTCACTGTTCTCGTTCGTTGTCTTACTGTTTTGAGTCGTCTTTCTCCGTCTTTTGCTATTGTTTCCTTGTGGTTTCGCTGCCATTTCCTCTTTATCTTTTGCTTACTGTTTTTTTTTGGGTGTCTTCTTCCTGTAATTTTCTTGTGTGTTGTGTATGAGCTAGGGACTAGGGACTAGGGTTGAGAAGGTTGGTGAAGGGTTCTTTTTATAGGCAAAAGGGTTGGGCTTGACAAGGAAAGGGATTTGGCTAATTAAAGAGGGATTTGATTTGGTTTGGTTAAGGGAAGTCAAAGATTGAGGGGGGGGACAAATCTTGGCTAGATAGGGAAGGTTGAATATTTGATTGGCTTGGTTAGGAATACAATATTTTAAGTTAGGAATAATATATTGGTTGATTGATTTTACTTGGTATGATTATATTTTGATTTAGTATGTGATTTGTTTAATTTAGGCATGATTTTAGTTTAAGTTGGTAATTGTTTATTTTGTTTGGTATATGTTTTATTTAATTAATTTAATTATTATCTTATTTAGTTAATGTTTTAATTAATATTTATTTATTTAAATTGGGATGTGTTTTATGGGCTTTGGGGGGCTAATTGGGCTGGATGTGAGGCTAGCAGCAAAACCAGAATTACCGACATCGTTCGAACGCTTCCTCGAACGCGGAACGAACGCCCGCAATCCGTTTGACGTTCGAACGTAAACACGAACGCAGCACTAACGAAAACAGTGAACCTTGTTTATTCTGAATTTCCCCTTCCGATGTCCGTTTCCCGTGACCTCCGTGACTTAAAAGGTAGTGTCTCCAAAATGAGACTCATCATAGGGACTTATGTGTAAAAATGTTGTGCCTACAGTCCCCCAAGCCACTGAACTAGAACTTGGGGTGCAGATCTACGTGTTAGGATTGGTGTTCGGAGTGCCAATTCGGATCGTATTTATGTCCGATTCATGAATACGAATAATTTATTTTTCCATAATATTACTTGTTTAATGGTAGCAACTCTTGTCTTTTATATACATATTCGATCTAATTACGATTAGATATCTAATTATGATTAAATTGAAACTAAATCTGATTTAGTTATACGTGTATATTAGACAAAGACCCTAGGATTTACAATGTAGTGCGCAGTTACAACGTAATTTGTAATTGACATTGGGAAGCGATGTATATCTTTAAATAAAGTTCATGGTCAAGATTTACTAACACGGATCGGTTAGTAAAATCCGCTGAGACCAGTACATGTCGTATATCGTGACTTCAAAACATGCTAAGTAAAATATAACTCATAATAAAATTGGCTAACGCCCTAAAAAGCGAAAAATAAGTATGATATGAATAACAGCATAAAAAATCAACTTAAAAGAAAATGTCCACTCACCTATTTTGGAACCTGGCTGGCACTGTTTCGCTTAGTCGATGAACTTGGGATTTCTGCCGATAATCTATAATCGGTAAACTTGGTTAGATTATAAGTCGTGGAAATGCTTCGAGATTATGTTAAGTTTTTGCATTCAAACACTTACTATCATTTCAAAACGTATCATACTTATATCATGAAGTACTATGTGAGTATAAATCGATACGAGACCTTTAGGGTGGCCTCTAACATATTCGGGTGGAACTGGAATAATTTAGAGCCGATTTGGGTAAAATTTTGACCACGCATCGCAACACAAGGCACTACGCGTCGCGA
This sequence comes from Zanthoxylum bungeanum, assembly GCA_019454045.1. Classification (NCBI taxonomy): domain Eukaryota; kingdom Viridiplantae; phylum Streptophyta; class Magnoliopsida; order Sapindales; family Rutaceae; genus Zanthoxylum; species Zanthoxylum bungeanum. The sequence goes on along the minus strand of SKCR01011916.1, from coordinate 22,680 downwards.
CGCGCATCATCCAGAAACATACCCAAATATTTCCAGTATGTGTCACGACGCACGACCTTTCGCGTCGTGATGCGCATCAATCCGGAAGCGTTTCTGAGAAATTCCCAATTCGCATCGCGACGAGTAGCATCCTGCGTCGCGACGCAAGACCAAATTTTGGTCTTAATCTCATACTTTTATAACCAATTTTCTCAACACCTTTCCCCATACATTCCACACAAGCAAATAGCCTCAATAATCATTCAAAACACCATCAATAACATTCTCAACATCTACTTACATTCATTCTATATACTCCATTAGTTTATAACCAAAATTAACAATTTGGGGGTTTCCCACAACCACCACTTCTTGATACAATCATCATTCATTCATCATCACATTCAAATCACCAACATATTATAACCATCAAAATATCAAAACTCAATATAAAACAATTTGGGTCAAGATCATTTTCTTACTTTGAATCATATTCCACCTTCACAACTAGGGCTTCCATGCTCTCTTTATCTTCCTAGACTTGGCTTGGGTAGAAATCTTCCACTTTCTTTGTAGTTTCTTCTTCTTCTTCTCCATTTCTTCTTCTCATTTTCTTTTTCTTCTATTTTTCTTCTTCCACGTTATTGTCTTCCTTCTTTCTCTTATTTTCTAATTTTTTGGAACATTGCATAGTGATATTCTTATATATTAGGGCTTATTTGATATTAGGAATAATGTGGATAAGTGTAGAAATTTGAAGAAATTTTGAGAATCTACTAGAATGACCCTCGGGTACTATTCATCCGAATTTGTGATCTGTATTTTTGACTTACTTCTGGTGCAAATTTGGAAAAACGTTCAATGTGGAAGTGGTAGATCTCGACCTTAGCTTTCTGATGCTATAAAATTCATAAACATCGGAGTTTGTATGAGAAATTTATGGCCCAGTTACTCTGGGCTATCCGAAGTAGAACATCGTACCATGTAATATCGGATTCTCGAAAAATTTACCGACTGTTCCCAAAGTCATCTCATGAGGGTATACGTTTCCAGACATGATTTATATTATGCGGCACTCCTCCCACCGCGTAACAGTAGTTAAGATTCTCGGTCGTTACAAAAACTATCATCAAGCTTTATGACGGAAACATATCATCAAGTGCCCTGGCGGAAACATAACGAAATATCATAAAATACGAAAATATATATCAAGCGACGAGACGGAAACATATCATCATCCAAATCTTTTCGTAAAAATATTTTTTAAATCATCAAATAAAGTATCAAAATATCAAATAAAGTATCATAAGTAACAGAAACATAAGTATCCACTCACGGTTCTTATCATTCGTGTTGGCATGTGAGATTAGCTGGAATTTCCTACATAGAACCTATAGTCATATGTTGGAAGTACAATTAGTATACTAGACATTTACGATTTTACGAACATGCATAAAGAATACATGAACCTATGTTATCGAGGGAATTCTAATGTATTTTCCTAACATCTAAACTACTTAAAGTACTATTCTAATTATACCGCTATCGTTTATGCTCTGTAACTTGCCATTAATGCCAATTCCGATAATACTTATTGATCACCAACACTCTTAACATCCATACATTGCCCTTCACACTCCCAACACACTCAACATTAACATCTTTAACAATAATTTCCTTCAAACACACGACCATGCACACATATTTGCATTCACTATGTTCGATCACACACATGCACACATATTCATTACCAATACTCCTAAAATCAACACTAAGTATTGTTCACAATATCAACTAATCACACACACAACATTAAAATTTCTTCATCATTCTCATTCGACATTTCACACACTTATAACTAATCACCACCACCATTCCATCATCAATACTAGACACTAACTACATCATTCATGGTGCCATTCAATGCAACATCATCACAATTTCTCAACTTCAATACTTAGCATAACTTTATTACTTATATCTCTACAAAGAGCACAACACCAAGCTTTGCTTCAAGCTTACCCAATAATCGGCCATGTAAAAATTTTACTATAGTTGATAAATCCAAATATATTTTTTGATACATAATGCATATAAATCATCATCCAAAATACAAGAATTAGATATTCACCACAAACCTCTATCTTTTTCGGCTATGAGCAAGAAACCCATTTTCAAGTTTACTTAATCCAACAAAATCATCATTCAATCCATGACCTAAACCAATCCAAAGCATATAGCGATTCATCATTTCATTAAATACTAAACTCTTAGTCATAGCCTTATCAAAAATCAAAATATAGCTTCCCCAATAGCCTTATAATCCGGCCACGGCATCCTAAAATTCAAGCTTGTGCATTCCCATCAAATAAAGGTCTAATCAATATCATTGGATCATGAAATGCATGAATAGACACTGTAACAAGCTAATCAAGTCAAATGCATCAAATTTAAACTAAATACTGCATGAATTCGAATTGGGTGAAAGAGACTACATGCTAGGGATTCAAAATATAAGAAGAAAATAGAGTGAGAGTCTTACTTGTATTGAAGATGAGCTTGAAAATTCCATTTTCCTTTTTATCTTAAGCGGGACTTGGAGAATCAAGAGTTATGAAATTTTTTTATAGAGAAATCGTGAATGGCTAAGGAAGAGAATGAACAAGGGGTTGCTTATAAAATAAAGAGAAGATTTTAAAGAATAAAATAATATTTTATAATTGGCACATGTTAGAATTGAAAGACAGATCCGTAACTGAACAATACATGCCAAAAAAACATATATTTTTGACTTAATTCTAGTCCAATATTGGAAATATGTTCAACATGAAAGTTGTAGATATATGTCTAAATTTTCTGACGATATAAACATCACCGATAAAAAATTTTGGTAGCCTAAGTTATGGCCGAAATATCAAGGGCTGTTCGGGACGCAACTGAAAAATAAATGCGTGCTATAATGCCCTAGTTTTAGTTCAATTGAGCATAACTACCCGTTTGGTGGACTATTTCAAGATTTGGACAGGTAAATATCTAGTTCACTATATATAATTTTTGGTTTCAATTAATATTTTTTTTCCTTTTTAATGCATATAGTGTTGCTTTTATAGAGTTCCATAATTGTGGAACTCGGATTAGTTTATGCCGGTGCCAAGTGTAGATTATTGCTAACACTCTAGTTCATTTTATCATTTCCTTAGTCAATGTAATCTAACACCTAGTTAGGGATCAAAAAGATTTTAGAATTTCATAAAAGTTACACATTTGTGATGTAAGTCCATGGTTACTCAATAATTTCACTAACTCAAGTTACTTTGCATACTCAATATTCGAGTTATCATTTGACGTAAAAGTACTCGTGGGGTTCACGATACTCATGGTTACTAAATAATTTAAACATCGGAGTAGTTTACGAGATTCATCATTTTCTTTTTCTTTTTTTTTTATTTGTGTCATCTCCTTAACTTAGTATTGTCTTAGTCTTAACTTGAATCAAATGAATATCAAGTGTTTTGACCATCCCTACAAATTATGCTAGCATAAATCCTTTCTAGGTAGGTAATGCGATTCTAAGTGCGAGATGTTTTGGATGGCATTATGCCGGTGATTGCAAAGTTAAAGAATTGCCTTAAAGATTTAGACATGCTCATTTTTTTAGAGACAAAATATCTTTGAGAAAGAATGAGTTTTATTATCATTAAACTTAAAAAGAAGTCATTACATGATAAGAAAAGAAAAATGCAATGCAACAATCATGCCTATGAGCGGTATCTCTCAAGATCAAGTATCTTGCCAGCGTCTATCAGGTCTCGTCTCATGTTTTAAGTGAGCACATCTCTCAATCTCATGACCATGGAATTGGTGGAACGCACAGTAGGAGGCTGGGTTGTTGTATTTAGTCATTGGCTTATGTTTTGAGTCCAACGGCTTTAAAAGACCATGCCTTTCCAATTATTCAAGTACTCAGTTTAGTGGTTTTCCCATGTTGGAGAAGTGTTGCTGCTGAACGGTGTTCAGTTCTACTGTTCCATTTCCCGAATCCTCTAAGCCTTCCCCACAGCTTTTCTTATACAACCTCTTGCAATAGAGCTTTATGTTCTTCGCTTCTTCTTCTTCTATGTCCATGATAGTCTTCTTCAACTATTGGAAGTCTGTCATCATGGAGGTCATCCTCATCAGCTTATTTTGGATGGAGGGCTTGGTGCCATTGATGATCATTTTGATCTAGTCTCGTTTTGAAGGTCTAGTTTGCATTTTCAATAACTAGCTTCTCCAACAATCCAGGTTTTCCTTGAAGCTTTCTTCGGGCATTTGCTTTGTGTTTTCTAAATCCTGAAGTGATAGATCGAGTTTCAAGTCTGTGACATATTGGTTGAGGAAGGCCTCTGCCAGTGTCTTCAAATCATCTTTTATTTTCTTTTCTAGGTTGTGGTACCAAACTATCGGTGCTCATTTGAGTGATATACCAAACATCTTTAAAACTTGGCACTCGGACAGACCAATAGCGCTCATTATAGACACATAATGAAAAATGTGTACTTTGGGGTCTCCATTCCCATCGAACTTGGTCATATCAGGTATCTTAAACTCGATAGAGAGTTGTTCTTCAAAATCCATTGCACCGTAATCTAGGAGGTCTTCATGTTTATTCGTCATCTTTTGGGTAACTGACTCTATTTGTTCCTTTAGCCTCTGGAGCTCGGTTTGGGAGGTGGCCATCCTGCCTATGGTATACTCAGCCATATCATCATCATCTAAATTAGGGATTTACTTAGTTGTTCTATTCGCGGGATCCCCATGCCCCCTTTTACTAATTTCTGCCCCCGCTACCCAAAGTGCTGCCAAGTTGGCAATAACATTGGTCAGGTTCTATAGTTTTTCTGCCATTTTATTCACAGTTGCTTCCAACTAATCCACATGGGAATTCTCAATGTTGGCCATTTTTGTATTCATTGATTGCCCTCTGAGTAATATGTTGTCTTCTTTAATCCAACAGGCCTCTATGGTGGCTACAAGAAAAAGGGGTTAGCGTGATGTATGTATACATGCAATGCATGAAATGCATGGTGTATTCACACATCAACATATATCCTTCCAATCTTATTTCTCCCACACATGTGGTAAGTCTCATACATGTCCTAGGTTTGGCTCAACCTATGTACCAACATAGGGTACATAAGCTTGTTCTCTCATATGCTAAAGGATAAACCTTGACTACCTTAGTTCCATTCCATCATTTAAAGACAAAGACCGTCCATTTACAAAAATGACTAAGCCTAATACATGGATCGTGCCTTTGTATAAAAATGATGAATTGGACCCTCGGTAATCATGGTTGCTCAGAGATGGGCTTAAAATGTTTAAGGATATCTAAATGAGCCTAAACAAAATGTATCGTTCTGGATAAAAATCAGTATATGTATCAAACTAATTTTTGGTACATTTAGAATATAGTATGAGTGGGCATCGAATCGGATTGTATTGAGTTGGTTTGTCAAGTTCTTTAATTCATTAAGTTATGAAAGGCTTGGAAGCCATACTAGAAAGATATGTATTTTGATATGTTCCATTAGCACTTTATTACTGCTTTAATAATCTCTATACATTTGTAACTTTGTTTTTTTTTGCTTTTCTACTGCCTTTATTATTTATATGTGTGCAATTGTAAGCCTTTAAACTATTTTTATGGGATATTATATTATAAAATGTGGTGATACCTCTCTTTGAATCTAAGTATTATTCAAAAATCAGTAATGAAGCGTTTCGAACCCAAACGGGGTATAATGCGACATTAAATCATTTCCCAGTATCTTATACCGGGTTGTGACTCTTTTATTCTCTGGTTAGTTCCCTTATGAGACTATATGTACTCTCTACGGGCTATGAGCCCAACAATGTCATGGTCGCTAATATCATAGGCATAACGCTAAACCCCACTTCACTCCTACAGTGACTTCAATTTTCTTACTTCTTTCTTATCTCCTGGAAAATCCATGGAGTTCAAATACCTCTTAATTGGGTCCATCCAAGATGGTTTGACATCATCCTCTACTTTTGTCACACTTTGATCTCCCATATTTTTCGGCTGAAGGATTTCCAGGGGAATGACCCAGTGGATCTTGGACTTGATGAATTACACCAGTTGGGCTAAAGATTTTGCTTGTTCAAATGTTACATTCCTCATTCCCTTGAGCAACTCCTTCACTTATGTGAGATATGCTATCACGTTGGGCTCCATTGCTTGAAACCTATCATTCAACTGTTAGATAGCCAACTGTGAATCGCTTTTCACCACCACATCTATCACCCCAACCGCATCACAGAGCCTCAGCCCAGCTAGGATCGCCTCATACTCAGTCTCGTTGTTGGTCGCCTCGAACGAAAATCTCAGTGCGTAGCTTAACTCCTCGTCATGCCCATTGCTGAGGATGACACCAGTCCCACATCCTTATAAGCTGATTAACCCGTCCAGAAACAGTTATCACTTCTATTTCTTCTGGATCACCATTACTTGGGGCCCGATGAACTCCGCCACAAAATGAGGACTCATACGCCTCTACTTCCAATACCAAGTTATGGTATCTATCTATAAAACTCTTTAGCGGCTCACTGTCACGCTATTTCATCTTCCTTAGTGACCCAACTATCTTCTTGGGTGCTCACGTCCATTTGAAATGATGCACAAAGGACTTCCTCAGTTTGGAGAAGATGCTGATACTCCCTGGTGTTAGGTTCCTAAACCATAAGCCGGTCGGTCTTCCCAAAGGCAGTGGGAATACCTTATAGATTGACTCCTTGACCATGCCCTGGATCTCCATAAGCAAAGTGAACTTTCCAACTTGGGATTTTAGGTCTATATTACCCTTGTAGACATCTATTGTGGGCATGGAGAACCTCGTTGGGAACTCCAGTTCTAACACCTCATTTGTGAATGGGGACGTCGTCTCCATATATTGTTCATCTCGAGAACCTTCTCGCGTGCTCATCTCCCGTTGGAACCATATCCCAAATGTCTCTTGATATCCTTATGCTCTATGCTAGAGGCTTCCTCATAATCTCCTCTGCTAACGTGGTATCTTCTCCCATGTGGCGTTTTATGCCCTCTCTCCTGATAATGCCCTAGGTCACTCTCCAAAAATTAGAGGCTTTAACTGGATGATTAGGGGTCCGTCTGTCATCGCTCCTCTCCCGAGGCTCCTCCACTGGCGCGAAACTGGCCACGACCATCGACCTAACCTTGTGGGGGTTTCTCCTTTTGGCCTCTCGCTCCGCTTACCACCAACTGCCATTTTCCCACAAGCAATTTCTTCCCTCTTCTGACTAGGCCCCACATGAGTCTGCTCCCCTGATCTTTTTTCTAACTTCTCTATCTTGCCCATTATAACCTTTAAGAAGGTTTGAGTTACCTCCCTATCTTCACTGGCCTTTTCCCTTTCCACTAGTAAATTCTCCTTCATTTTCTCCATCCACTCCATCGTCAAGACCGGTGGAGCTCTATGATTCTCGTCCTTTGCCATTGTCTTCGTGTTTTTTGTTGCTTTTTGTATTGTTCCCCACAGACGGCGCCAACTGTTGACAGCTGTTTTTTGTTCGAAGGATAAAATATGTGAATTGACCTCCCTCGAACAATGAATTTGTTTGGTTAGTGGGAACCGCACAAACTTGACAAGCATACGAGGTAAACACAAGACTTTACGTGGTTCGGTGGAGGCTCCATCCTATGTCCCCATGTGAAAGAGATAGATTTTATTATTCCTCGAGGTCAACACCAACCAAGATTACAAATAAGGGAAGCATAAATATAATAATATAATACCTCGAGTCTTAACGAGCTCGGTACAATGCTCTCAAGTGGTCGGATAACTGATCGATTTTCTCTCTCTATCTCAAGCTCTCGAGTTCTAGATTTTACAAGTTGTGTAATGTAAAAATTGTTAACCATTGAAATTGTGAATTCAACCACTTTATATAGGCTCCAAAATCTACTATTCCCCCAACTTTGACGTCAGCTCATGCCACTTAGCCATCATTGCAGACATAACTCTTCTCAACCACCCTCAATCTAGCCAATCATATCTGTTTATTCCTCTGCTACTGCACCGGCTTATGGCGCCCTCTGGTGGGTCTGCTCTACAGCTGTCTTGCGACTGCACCGGCCTATAGTGGCTGGTAGAGTGTACAACCATTGTAAACTGATGATTTCTCTCCATCATCATTAGTCTTCTCGAAGCACATCTTCTTATTTATGGCATACGTCACAACCCTAATATTGGTCAGCATGCGATCCCATCTTCGTTCATCAAGTCAGCGTACCAAGGCATATGATACTCATCAAAGTCTTGCCCCTCTCTTCAGCTATATCGAGTTCACACAAAAGACCTCATTGGGTGGGTTGATACAACGCTCTTAGACAACCCCAAATCTATTTTTTCATGTGGGCGAGTCGGTACTATTTCTTGCTTTATCTCTAACATGTTCTGCCCTTGGGAGAACTTTTTTATATCAAGTGGTCGAGTTTTCTTATCAAACCCCATCTCCTTATGGGTCATTGGGCCTTTACTATTCGCTTTTAGCCAAATACAATTTCTATTATACTCTTTATTGGTATCTGAACCCTCCTTGGGATATTAACTTTCAAAAAACCACCATTAACAAATTGTTTTATTGGGGGAGTCAAGGTTGTGTGATTAATAACCGTAGGGCTGTTCATGTCTTAATTTTTTTTAAAAATAACATTTCTAGTATATGTATCAGTGTCTGTATCCGTGCAACCTAAAAAGTTGTGATCGTCGTGATCACCAGTTCGGCGACCCAAGATTCATAAACGAGATGGTAATAATGTAATGATGGAAAAACTCTACTATATAAGATTCATATTTCTGTTACCTATGCAATAGTCCAAAAATAAACTCTATATATTATATATTTATTAATTGGTAATATCATACTATCAAGAACGTGGCTGTTAAGAGGTCACTCCACGTCACTTATTTTGTTGTTGATTTTAGTTGCGATTTAAAAATTCAGACAATTTTTTTTTCTTTTAAACGCTGAAATATGCAAGTATTTTTAACAACACACATTAGTTGAAAGATGTATACAAGACTACTGTGCAATAAGCCTACTGATTGTAGAATTCAATAAAAGCAGGATGTGGAAACAACAGTCTTCTAACTTAATAATGTTGGTGCTTTCATTCACTTCTGTTGGGACTTGGACGGATAATGGGATGTACTGCGGATTTTATGCAGAGTTGAGTTTCATGACTTTGGATAACGCTGGTCTAACGCGAGGGATTGCAAGCTGAAGCAGTCATTGGGATTTAGGAAGCTGCTTCAACAGTTTGATCATCTCATATGTCCTTGTGTCTCGACCAGAATAGAGACAAAGATCGAGGGGAGTTAAACCATCCTGAGGCAAAACCAAAAAAAAATGCATCAGTGTTGCATGCAAGGACAACCAACCAGTCTAGCGAATATAAAAGGATAAACTTTAAAAACAGTAGTAAATCGACATTTTGAAAGAGCAACCTTTAGGTTACATGATAACCAAAACTGCTAAGACACGGCATTTAACTAACCATTTCTAATCAGAGAATTCAAGCATCTAAAGACGATCGGAAAAGAATAAGATGAATAAAAATACAAGTCGACAAAAATAAATTGATGTTCACCCGGTTTTTCAATGTTTTATCAGCGCCTTTAATTAATAACAGTTTCACTATGTCTGTCCTACGGGCTTGAACAGCAAGATGTAATGGTGTCCATCCATCCTGAAAAGGGCAAATGAGCACACTTTCCATTAGAACAATAGATAAGAGTTACAAACTGACAGGAATAAACAGTTGATCACCAACCATACATTGTCCTGGAGGTTTATATCGACATTATATAACAGAAGAATTTTGATTGCTGGACTTGACGTCGTTTGGACAGCATAATGCAACAAGGTCGCCCCATCCTGCAGTCAGGGAAAAAAACATCGACTATTCAGCTAAATTTACTAAATATACTATGTAATACCATTATAGTTTAGCTGAGATATTATTTTACTACGTATCACTGCCAAATAACAAACCTCAGTCATGTTCATATTAAGAAATGCAGGCTAGTAAAATAAAGTAAACATGAAATCTCAAGACCAGCATATGAAGAGGACTATGATAATGACAGCAGCAAATGATGAAGGAAAGTCTGTTGAGTGAAATGTCACCAATGTAATGATGAAATATCAGAAAAGATGATAGATAATTCAGGTCTCAATTACAAATAAAGAAAAAAAATCAGAGAAACTTCTAAAAAATGAACAAGAAAACTCAGTTTTAGGTAAGGTACTGGGCAGGTACATATGACTGAAAACCTCTTTTAAAGACAAGTTATAGATGGTACCAACAGGTATATGAAATTAAACATGATTACATGATTGGCAATAAATATTTACATATATTATGTGTATTGATCCAAGTCCAAAATCATTCCAGCATACCTCATCAAGAACAAAAGGATTTGCCGATTCCCTCAGAAGATAGTTGGTAACAGCCAGCTTCTTGCCAATTATTGCTTTGTGAAGTGCAGTAAGACCATTCTGAAAATAACGTCAGAAAACAGAAATAAGCTGAAAACAGTGGGCCAAACCCGATATCAAGATAATTTACCAGCATCTAGATTCCAGTATATTTAACCAAGAAAAGATCACAAAAGGTAGTAATCTATGCAGTCAACAAGAGATAAATTTATTCACCTTGTTTACAGCATTGATGTCTACATTATGTTTCAATAATGTATCAACAAAGTAGAACTCCCCTGATGCAGCAAGAGTATGCAGAGGTAACCATTTTTCCTGGAAAATATATCATCAAATATTAGAAATAGATAAAAGCCTTAAATTACCTGAAACATAATATAGTAGATACAACTACTCATAAAGAAATGACCTCAAAACAGACTGCGAAACTGGTAGCCAATGTTCCATCTATCCCTTTTACAAGGATAAGGTCTAGGATCAAGCCCATTGACCTATGAATATGGTCCGGGATACAATCATACGACTACTAAAAATATATTTCAATGAAGAATAATATATTTTTGCATACACTGCGCCAAAATGCAAAATCTCAAGCTGAGAGTTTAAGCATCTATATGACAAACTATTATAAAACATCGTAGCTCTAAATACCAAATTATTTTGACCCAAGATTAACCTTAGGAACCACTCATTGCTAATAAAGAGTACAACCTAAATGAATCATTTCAAAACTATAGAATGAAACAAGAAAATTAAATTTTAATACAGATACAAGACTAACAAACGTCATGAACTTACAGAGGTAGCAGTTGCCAAATCAGGTAGCTTCTTGTTCAACAGAGACTTTTCCTCCTTTGTAAATAATTTACGGCGTGGACCTGCTTATTCAATCACAAAATCTGAACCATCAATTTTTTTTTTTTTAAAAAAAAGAAAAAACTCATCAAGCAATAATCTAAGGCTACGAAACACCATTAGAGTATGTTTGTATCTGATTAATTTGCAAAGCAAGGTGTCAAATTTTCTTATAAAAAAAAAACCTTCAGACTTTTTATCAGGAGGCTCATAATTCCCACTGTTGAAAAAGTCCGACACGTCATCCAAACCACGACCATAAACAGCCCATTTGGGATTCTTTGGCGGCACTCGCTCACTCGAAGACGTATTCACATTATCTTCAACTTCACTATCTTCTTCAGAGACCTTAGCATCAGAGAAGCTCGAAGGATTTTGAAGAACGAGCGGGTTCAATTGAGCCAATTTAGCTTCTTTGTAAGTCAAATACTCCTTCAAATCCAAATTCTTCAAAGGAAGATATGCTTGTTTCTTTTTCTCAACTCTGCTTCCGAACTCAATTTGAAGCGCAATCTTTCGCTTCTCTTTCTTCGTCAAATTGATTTCCTCTTGAACTTCCCTCCATTTGTCAGGCACCAAGTTCTCAGTCTCGACTTCCACAACATTTTTCCTGCTTCTGCGTTTGGGTTTCCTTGGATTAGTTTTTTTAGTAGGAGTGACGTCGTCGTTTTGGAGGTAAGGGTCTTCGAATACGCCCTCTTCGAAAACCAAGCAATCGCCGATTACGCGGTCTTCCAATTCGACGCCGCCGTTTTGCAAAAGATAATCTGGTTGTAGAGGGGAGAAAGAGTAGAGCTTTTTAGTTGGGAGATTTAGGGTTAGGGTTAGGGTTTGGCTTTTGGATGAGAATAGCTTGTGAGTTTGTGGAGGTGGTGAGAGAAGATAGGAGATTTTAAGAGTCGTGGGGTTTAGCAGATTTAGTAGTGACATCGGGGACGCGCTCACTACCTCTGCTAATGATATGATATATATTGTTGGAACAATGATAGAACCAAGGGCTTTGCTAAGATAACCCTGGGAATTTGATAACCAGGGGCACGTGTAAGGTAAGAAATGGAAAAAAAAAAAAAAATATATATATATATATATATATATATATATATATATATATTGGAAAATATTATTTTTTTTAATAAATGAAATATAAAATATTAATAAAAATAATATAATATAAAAAATTCGTTGTATATTATTACTAAAAATTGCAAGTATAATGTAAAAAATTTCGAATTAGAAAATATTTCATATTTATTGACACAAGTTTGCATGTCTAATGGTATTAGTAGTATGTGCAATGGTCATAGTTACATGTGCGATTTTCGAGGCATACGAAATTGCATGTTATTGTTAAAAATTGCACGTCACATGGTTAAAGTTGCATGTTCATTAAAACAAGTTTCATATTCGAAATGTTTAATACTTATTGGTAAAAATTATACGTCAAATGGTTGAAGTTGCATGTTCATCGTAAAAAGTTTGATATTAGAAAATATTTCATGTTTATTGTTAACAGTTGCATGTCTAATGGTATTAATTGCATATTCAATGGTCATATTTACATGTGCAGTTTTCGAGGCATAAGCAATTACATGTTATTGTTAAAAATTCCAAGTCTAATGATTGAAGTTGCATGTTTATTAAAACAAGTTTCATATTATAAATGTTTAATATTTATTGATAAAACTTGCATCTCTAGTGGTATTAGTTGCATGTTAAATGGTAATAGTTACATGTGTGGTTTTCAAGGCATTCGAAATTGCATGTTATTGCTAAAAATTGCATGTCACATGGTTAAAGTTGCATGTTCCTTAAACAAGTTTCATATTAGAAAATGTTTCATATTTATTGGTAAGTGTTGCATGTCTATTGGTATTAGTTACATGTTAAATTATCATAGTTACATGTGCGATTTTCAAGTCATTCGAAATTGCATGTTATTGGTAAAAATTATACGTCAAATGGTTGAAGTTGCATGTTCATTAAAACAAGTTTCATATTAGAAAATATTTCATATTTATTGGTAAATGTTGCATGTCTAATGGTATTAGTTGTATGTTAAATTGTCATAGTTACATGTGCAGTTTTCGAGGCATTCGAAATTTCATGTTATTGCTAAAAATTACACGTCAAATGGTTGAAGTTGTATTTTTATTCAAACAAGTTTCATATTCGAAATGTTTAATACTTATTGGTAAAAATTACATGTCTAGTGGTATTAGTTGCATGTCCAATGATCATAGTTACATGTGCGATTTTCAAGGAATTCGAAATTGCATGTTATTGCTAAAAATTGCACGTCACATGGTTAAAGTTGCATGTTCATTAAACAAGTTTCATATTAGAAAATATTTCATATTTATTGGTAAGTGTTGCATGTCTATTGGTATTAGTTACATGTTAAATTATCATAGTTACATGTGCGATTTTCAAGTCATTCGAAATTGCATGTTATTGGTAAAAATTATACGTCAAATGGTTGAAGTTGCATGTTCATTAAAACAAGTTTCATATTAGAAAATATTTCATATTTATTGGTAAATGTTGTATGTCTAATGATATTAGTTGTATGTTAAATGGTCATAGTTACATGTGCGGTTTTCGAGGCATTCGAAATTTCATGTTATTGCTAAAAATTGCACTTCAAATGGTTGGAGTTGCATGTTCATTGAAACAGGTTTCATATTAGAAGATATTTTATATTTATTGGTAAATGTTGCATGTTAAATGGTAATAGTTGCATGTTAAATGGTAATAGTTACATGTGTGGTTTTCAAGGCATTCGAAATTGAATGTTATTGCTAAAAATTGCACGTCAAATGGTTGAAGTTGTATTTTTATTCAAAAAAAGTTTCATATTCGAAATGTTTAATACTTATTGGAAAAAATTACATGTCTGGTGGTATTAGTTGCATGTTCAATGGTCATGGTTACATGTGCGATTTTCGAGGCATTCGAAATTGCATGTTATTGCTAAAAATTGCATGTCACATGGTTAAAGTTGCATGTTCCTTAAACAAGTTTCATATTAGAAAATGTTTCATATTTATTGGTAAGTGTTGCATGTCTATTGGTATTAGTTACATGTTAAATTATCATAGTTACATGTGCGATTTTCAAGTCATTCGAAATTGCATGTTATTGGTAAAAATTATACGTCAAATGGTTGAAGTTGCATGTTCATTAAAACAAGTTTCATATTAGAAAATATTTCATATTTATTGGTAAATGTTGCATGTCTAATGGTATTAGTTGTATGTTAAATGGTCATAGTTACATGTGCGGTTTTCGAGGCATTCGAAATTTCATGTTATTGCTAAAAATTGCACTTCAAATGGTTGGAGTTGCATGTTCATTGAAACAGGTTTCATATTAGAAGATGTTTAATATTTATTGGTAAATGTTGCATGTTAAATGGTATTAGTTGCATGTTAAATGGTAATAGTTACATGTGTGGTTTTCAAGGCATTCGAAATTACATATTATTGCTAAGAATTGCACGTCAAATGGTTGAAGTTGTATTTTTATTCAAACAAGTTTCATATTCGAAATTTTTAATACTTATTGGAAAAAATTACATGTCTGGTGGTATTAGTTGCATGTTCAATGGTCATAGTTATATGTGTGATTTTCGAGGCATATGAAATTGCATGTTTATTGCTAAAAATTACACGTCTAATGGTTGAAGTTGCATGTTCAATGAAACAAGTTTCATATTAAAAAAGTTTAATATTTATTGGTAAAAGTGGCATGTCTAATGATATTAGTTATATGTTCAATGGTCATAGTTACATGTGCTATTTTCGAGGCATACGAAATTACATGTTATTGCTAAAAAATACACGTCTAATGGTTGAAGTTGCAAGTTCATTGAAAAAAGTTTCATATTAAAAAATGTTTCATATTTATTAGTAAAAGTTACATTTCTAGTGGTATTAGTTGCATGTTCAATGGTCATAGTTACATGTGTGATTTTCGAGGCATACAAAATTACATGTTATTGCTAAAAAGTACACGTCTAATGGTTGAAGTTGCAATTTCATTGAAAAAAGTTACATATTAAAAAATATTTCATATTTATCAGTAAAAATTGTATTTCTAATGGTATTAGTTGCATGTTCAATAGTTATAGTTACATGTGTGGTTTTTAAGGCATAAGAAATAACAAGTTTCATATTGGTTGCATATTGAATAACAGTTGCATGTTTCATGGTCATTATTTAATGTTTGGATTTCAAGCATAAAAAAATTGTTGCATGTTTAACGGTTAAAAGTTGCATGTTAATGGTGAAAATGCATGTCAATGATTAAAAGTTACATGTAGTAATTGTAGGGGTTTTAGGCAACAATTCGGGTAAACGAAGCGAAACGCGAAAAATCAAAATTTTATGATTTCAATAATTTTTCTTTTGGTAATTAAAATAAACTAATTTATCTTAATTACTCAATACTTAAAAACTGAAATTTTTACCCAAAAATCAGATTTTTCAGTAATTACCATTTTAGTCCTAAATTATCAAATACAATTCTAATTGATACCAAATCAATCCCAAAATGATTTATACATGTCTAATACATTAAAATACAATTTGCAACTCAAAAAAACTGATTTTCCAGAAATTGCATAATGTCCCCATATTTTCAAGAATTTACAATTTGGTCATTTTTGTTCAAAACATGTCAAGATCAAATCCAAAAATTCCCAAATTTAATATACATCATATATACATCAAATCTCATCACATATATGAAAAGTCCCAAATTTGATGAAGGTTAAAAATCCTAATTTTATAATTTCACAAATTAACAAAATTAACACCAAATTAATTAAATTCAATACTTTAATTCAATTCACACAACACCAAACAAGCCTCACCATCATGAAACAACTCAAGAACAATTCTAGGTCAATCATGAGTGGCTAAGTAACTCTAGAATGACAACTAACAATCAAATGGCAAAAGAATTTAAATAAACTAGTTTACATGCATTCTTTAAACATATACATGCTTATATCTTTCATCCAAGTTCTCAATCATCAAAAACACATCCATAAAAGAGTAGAGAACAAACTAAGCTACACATTTTGCAGCCTAGTATATTAGAAACATTTTTCATGTAGGAAAAAAGTAAGAAAAACTTACTAAAATACTTGATTTTCCAATCTTTTCTTCCTTTTTTTTTCTCATTTTTCTCTTAGAGCCTCTTTTGTATATGTTTTTAGGGTTCATGAGTAATCAAACAAAAAATGAAAACATGGCTTATATATTTATTCTCAAAAGCCACGAAAACATAGGAAAAAAAATTGGCCAAGTTTTCATTTTTATTTCAATAAATAATTGGAAAAAGATTTAATTAAATTTGTGGTTATAAATCATTAAACACTTTAATGTTTATCACAAATCAACCAATTAAATCATGTCAATTTATCCAATAAATATAGGCCAATTAATCCAATTAAAAAGTGTCGTTTAACTTACTTTATTAAAGTAAACAAGATATTAATTATTTAATTAATTTAATTATTCAACATTTGAATAATCAAATAATTAAATACAAATATCTCAAATATATGTATTATATTTACATTAAATAATCAAAATACATATATTAATAATAAATGTCAAATATCACAATTCGACATTTTAAAAAAAATGGCCGAAAGATCTCAAACGTATGTATTATTGTTTAACCGTTAAACGACTTATAAATAATCAGTATTATTTATAAATGTTGCCCTAGTGCTCTATGAGTATATTTCATTAGTGAGACTCTCTAGGTTCAGGCATATCCGTCACGAAATCCAATTCCGTGTTCATAATCTACCCACCCGTAAATTATGACGAACACAGATAAAATCTCTGAACCATACAAGTCGAGGTCACTGCATACGTATAATTCTTCTGTCACGGGTATCCGGATTATCCCAGAGATATAGATATAAACGTCAAATCTCTATAGATATAATCTCGTCGACGATTCTACTAGCAATATCTTAAAATAACACTTAGAACTGATTTCTACAGTGTACCACAGGCCCATGGATTTAACAGATTGTTAATTCCATAATGGATATCTATGCTCTATAAACAGAACTGACAGATCCTATCTTGATATGTACAGGATATCATGAGGATCAGTTCGCACTCAACGAACAGGCGGAGGTCTGATCTAAACAGATCGGTGACGTGACTGCCATCAAAGTGTGGAGGATACCTCATATATCCACGATGGTATCTCAAGTTGAAGGATCACTATGCTCACTCAACTCGAGAAGATTCTTATTGACGTTGGTGTACCATCTATTAACAATCTTCAGTGAGTCGTTCAGTGTTTATCCGATATAAACACCTACGTGTTTATATGAGTCTCCCAAGACTCATGATTCATTGAGAAACCATTAGAATCCAACATTCTAATATATGACATGTACCGGTCTCGGCGGGTTTACTTACTGACCAAGTAATTGTAAACATTGACCAAGAACAGTTAAAGAATGATACTGTTATGATACTGTTGCGACGCTTTTGCAACTGTATCATAACCAATCACTCTATGGTTTTTACGTCTTTACCATATAATAAAAGAATTTATATTATAGAAACTGTTTATTTTATTCATTAATAAAATATATATATAAGAGTATTTATAGGGAAATACATAAGAAATTGGCGCTCAGAGCACCAACCCTAACAGTAATTATATTTAACTATTAATTTTTATTCAATATTGTGTTTAGTACTTCAATTTCGATTTCGATTTCATTTTTAATGGTTATAAGTGAATACATTAAGATGAAACAACACAAATGAATGAGCACAAGTTAATAACTTGATATCTACTTAGAATTTTCGTCAATTACATATGTTAATGAGCATGTAAATGAATTTTTTAATTTTGGTTTCGACTTATAATTTTTATTCATAACGACAGTTAATGAGCATGAAGAGGAATTTCTTAATGTTGATATTTACTTAGAATTAGATATGGCAATGGTCGGAACGGTAACCAAATCCAATATCCAATACCTATCCATAACCGAAATTTTTTTTATAGTTGGTATACATATCTAAAACCTTCCGAAAATTCGGATATCCACAACACATTGAAATAACCGAAAAATTGAAAAAAAAAAAATATGATAAAATTTGAAAATTTTATTAATTATTTACTTATTTATTTATCTAAAAGATTAATTTTGGTTTTATAATTAATTATAGAAACTTTTTTTTATTCATAATAAAATATTTACACAAGTATTTACAAGGAAACACAAGAGAAATTGGCGCTTAGAGCACCAAAACTTACATGTGGTCCCTTGGAGGTTGATTCACTAGGCGGTAACATGTATTTCCTAACTTTCATTGATAATGCTTCTCGAAAAGTGTGGGTGTACTTCCTCAAGACGAAGGATCGGGTCATGGATCAGTTCAAGCTGTTTCATACCATGGTAGAGCGTGAAACATAGAAGAAGCTGACTTGTCTCCGCATAGACGATGGAAGCGAGTACAGTTCCATAGAATTCGATGCCTACTGTAGGAGACCTGACATTGGACATGAGAGAACTTTTCCATGCATCCCACAATATGATGATGTAGCTTAAAGAATGAACCACATTATTTTGGAGAAAGTCAAAAGCATGATTAGTATGGCTAAGCTGCCAAAGCCATTCTGGGGATAAGCTGTTCAGACCGCCTGCTACCTGATCAACAGATCACCATCTGTACCGTTGAGTTTTGAGATTCTGGAGAAAGTGTGGTCTGGTAAGAATACCTCTCACTCTCACCTTAGAGTATTCGGTTGTTTGTTCGTTGCACAAATATCCAATGAGCTCAGGCAGAAGCTCGATGCAATGACTACTTCATGTATATTCCTAGGCTATGGAGATGAAGAATTTGGATACATATTATGGGATCCGAGGGAAAAGATGGTCATCAAAAGCCGGGATGTATAGTTTCTTGAAGATCAGACAATTGAAGACATTAAATGCTCAAGATGTCTTTCAATTTCAGTGCCAACAGAAATCCAGACCCAGCACCAGCACAATTGGCCATATATAGCGCAATGAAATTCCAGAAGCATAACTAGAGGAGGTATATAAGGATGTTGAGCAGAGGGAGACATAACCAGCTCCATCAAATATTACAAAAGAAAGTGTTGAGCAGGGGGAGCCGCAACTCACTTCACTCGAAGCTACAAGATCATCCACAGATTTGGATGATGATAGACCTCCTGAAACCAGTGGACCTCAAACAAGAAGATTTGAGCGAAGCAGGATTCCATCAATCAGATATTCGGGTTCCGAATACATTCTGCTTACTGATGAGAGGGGCCAGAGAGTTTCCTATAAGTCAAGAAAACACTGAGGAATAAATGGGTGAAAAAACATGGCTGCGGAATTGTGCTGTGCAGAGACATAGCAAAAGAGTGATGTGCAGAGACACATTGAAATGTGTTGTGTAAAGACATAACAAAAGAGTATTTTGTGTAGAGACACAATCAATATGTCAACAAAGTTGGTTACACAGGAAAAACTAAAGTTGTACAGAGACATAGTTGTGCTAGTTTTTTCAGATTACAATCGTTTCAAATGCAGTTAGAGGGGGAGAAATGATAAGAATCCAACAAGCATAATTGATTTATTACAACCACAATTAGTGAATTAATGGTTTTGGTATAATCACCCATAACCACTCAATTAGTGGACAATTATAACCACTCCACTAATTGTATTGAGTTAGAAGATAAGTCATTACCTATAAATTGAGCTCTCATTTAAGAGTTCAAGCATCCCAGCAATAAGCTCCAAGTAAGAGAGCTTAGAGTTTAAGCTCCAAGTAAGAAAGCTTAGAGAGTGAAATGTGAGATTTTTTGTAACTAAATTTGTAATCTTTGTAAATTTTATTCAAGTAGTAATAGAAATTAAATTTTCCTCATAAACAATATTCAGTGATCATAGAATCACAACAACTGTCTGGACAATGAATACAGCAACCAAAGGAGTGCACGAATTGGACTGCTACAAAGAAGAAGTTGCTACCTCTCACAATGATGGTTGTGATGCAGAATCTCTCTACGAGTATGTTGCTTCGCTCGATGTGGACAAAGTTGTTATGGAGGAGCGGCACGCTGGTGATGATAAAGTAGCCGCTTGACATGAGGCCGTGTGTAACAAAGAAGCCATGGCTGCAGTCGACGTCAGATTCACGAAGGAGAGCATTGCAGTTGCAAATACAGATGGAACACGAACCACGATGGCCTCATAGGCTAAGACGCGCGCGCTGGTTGAAGAATGGTGGCTGCGCACGACTATAAATCTCTAGCCGTGTTTGCTACTGATGGCGGAGACGTGCGTGAATCCATGGAGGTGGAGGCTGCCGTGGAAGAGGATGGGTATGGTGAGGGGTTTGGTTTTGATTTTTTCAATTTAGCGATAGATTTAGGGATTGGAGGCTTTTGGGTTTTGGTGGAGTGTATTAAAGGTGGAGTTTTAAAATATTTTAAAAGTGGGAGAGCACTAGAGTTTGGTTTGAATTGGATATCTTGATATTTTGAGTTTAGAGAAAAATTAGTTAACGGTGGCTGAGTCCAAGTATTGTCAAATTCTATAAAAGCCACCTTAGGTTTAATTTTCTTAAGATTTACTATTAGAAGTGTGCATTAATCGGTTTTAATTGATTAACCGAATCATTCCGATCAATTTTTTTATAATGGTTCGGTTATTGTGATTAAATCGGTTTTTTCGGTTAAGATTTTTAATTTTTTCGGTTCGGTTAAGGTTATGAGATTTGTATAACTGAACCGATCAATTAACCGATTACAAACCATAATTTTACTTTATATATATTTTTAATTAAAACGAAATTAAAATTTTTACCTTCTGTCTTATTGAGTGTAGTTGTAGACTGTTTTTTGATGAATTTAAATTTTTATTCGGTTGTTAAACGCATATATGTTTGTCTTTTTGATGAATTTAAATTTGTATTAATGTGTTAATGTGGATTGTTATTTGTGGAGATTCCGGACTGATTAATAACCAAATTAACCAAAACCGATCAAAAAATAATGGTTAAGTTGGTTAATGGTTATCTGCCATCATATTGTTAAATCGGTTAAATATTTACTTAACCAAATAATTTCGGTTCGGTTAAAAAATCAAGGATTAACCGACTGAACCGACCGATGCACACCTCTATTTACTATGAGCGTTAAAAGAAAATAACAAGATGGAAGAATATGAGGAGTCGGGAGGAATGTAATTATTTAAATTTATGCTAATTAGCTTTTTGGGCCAAATTGTTGGATAATTATGACCTATAGCATCAGTATTTGTAAAAGACATTATGGTTTTTGTACAAATTAACTATGTGAAAAAAGGAAATTGCTATTTTATCATTTTGTAATTAGATTACTTTGATATATAAATGATAAAAGTCCTTATGATTAGTTTCGGATTAATAAGATATGAGACAATATTAATCCAAGAACGGTTTAATCATTAAATATCCATAGTCGTAGTATTATCGAGATTGGACATCGATAATGCGGAATAGACTAGTATTACACTTGTGCACGTTATGGAAGCTTAACGACATAGTTCTCATATATTTAAGTATAGAATATTTATGCAAGTGTGATTGGAGGTTCTGTTAGTCGTTGGACCGGGAACAGCTTCGCTCTGGATAGACACATCGGAATCCCATTGGTAGTATGACTATGTGTCTATGGGAATCCGTATCAGGGTAGGTGTATGTGGTCTTAACCTGAGACTTGCATCGCTAATACTTGAGACAATCAGTACGCTTTGGTTTTGGTCGTCCGGGGCTTTGATAGGTTATGTGTACGCCTCTTCTGGATTTGCTGAGAATCATAGTGTATTCGGTGTGATGTCAAGATGGAAGTATCACTTCAGTCATATGGAGATGATGATCACGCAGGATACAGAACTGATACTCTTATATGCTGCAGCTATCGGGATAATATGACAAGGTCATGATTATCCGATTAAAGAGACTAGTTGGTAGTGATCCGATATATGCTTCGTACGGGGCAGACACAATTCCAGCCTCAAGCCTAACATGTGACATCCGATACTGGATCGTAATATGCAATACTTAGTATACTACTCTTGATAAATATTATGTATTCCTTAAAAGAATATTTCTGGAGAATTGGGTAGGCACGGTGTTTTGCTAGAAGTCAACCATGTCTTTTAAATCGGTAAAAGCGTGGTACTAGGTACGCACGTATTCGAATAGTCCGATGACCGTATTTACTGCCAACATATCCAGGGATCTCATGGGTCGTTTCCCAAAGATTCACCGA
>SKCR01011915.1:0-33960 GCA_019454045.1 Zanthoxylum bungeanum | reverse complement strand
CTTGTGGCTTCTTGGTTCCTTGGAATTCGCCACTACACCACTATTATCGCAATAAAGTGTGAGTGGTTTATCCATATCTGGAAGAACTTCTAGATCTCCTAAGAACTTATGAAGCCAGACTGCTTCCTTAGCTGTTTCACAAGCTGCTACTTATTCAGCCTCCATGGTGGAGTCAGCAATACAAGATTTATTTATGCTTCTCCACACAATGGCTCCACCACCTAGGTTGAACACTGATCTGGATGTAGATTTTCTAGAATCAACATCCGTCTGAAAATCAGAATCTGTATATCCTCTGAGGATCATATCGTCAAGAGAATATACAAGCATATAATTTCTCGTTCTCTTAAGATACTTGAAATATGTTTCACCGCCACCCAATGATCTAATCCTGGGCTGGATTGAAACCTACTGACTACTCCCACTTTTGTAATATTGTAACACCCGGTAATCTTGATGACCATTACGCTATAGAAGGTATGATACATGATGTATATCATGTTCAAGCATGTACGTGCTCACGAAATTACATTTCCGGTATTCGAAAATTCCTCGCAGTTCCAATATAAAATTTAACCGAGAATGCAACCCGAACATCCCTTAGTATTTCAGGGATAGAGTTTTCATACGATCTCTGATTTTTATGTATTTTATATCACCGGAAATCTAAGACAAAGATATATAAAATTTATATTGAACATTTTTCTAAATTATTAGAAGAACTTGATCGAATTTGGTCATTTTCCCAGACCCTTTGCAGGGTGATGAAAATAAGAAATATGAAAGGAATTGCCTTCCAACCCAAGCCCATCACTTTTCTCATTATGGACCAATAACCCTAAAATATCTCCCAAACCCCCTAAACTCCTCTAGAAAGAACTAAACAAATCAAGAAAAAAAAATGTGAGCCATTAGCCCATACTATAAAAAGGTCAATATTCTTTCATCCAAAAGAAGAAAGAAAAAGGGGAAAGAACGTGAGAGATAAGAGAAGAAGGAAAGAAGATGGGAAAAGGACAAAGTGAGAGGATTGTGATCTTATAAGAAGTTTGGAAGAAGAATGAAATGAGCTCCAACACAAACCTGAGTCTAGAAAGGATGGGGGAAGGCGTATAGGCTCCACATAAGAAGAAAGAACATGATTCAAGTTGAGTAAGGCTTGACCCAAATCTTTATATATTGAGTTTTGAGGATTATTGTATGATATTAGTTATAAGTTGATGTCATTTGGGTGGTTTTTGTATTTAGAAGTTGATGTTGTAAGGAATATTAAATATGGAACTAAATTGAAGTATATGGAAATTCGATATTGTGATGATAATAGAAGGTTAAATTTTGATGATTAGAAAGATGATGGATGATCTAGTTTTTATAAAGATGAGGAGGTTGGGTTTATTTTGGAGAATGTCATTGGGAAGTCCATGATAGGCCTTGAAAATGGCTTAGCGTTGTGATGCATAGAAAACAGAGGCTCTCTACATCGGGCCTGATCAAGTGGGCGTCGCGACGTGAAATAGAATATACTCTCTGCTTGGCTCGGATTGCATGGGCGTTGTGACGTGCTCTTACCTAGCTTCGTGATACATGAAAAGTTTCATAACATTTCAATTTCAACCTAGGATGTTAAGGACCATCCTAAGAGTTTCATATTGAGGCACATACACGCAATATGACAAGTCGCAAGAATAATACATCATGTGGTGTTGATGGATTAGTGGAATTGAGAAGTTTAGTTTAATTTCAAACATGTTTCACACCTTATATTCTAATTGAGTTTCTCGACTATAGATCATCGCAAGAACCACTATATTCTTTGATAAAGCGAAGTAATATCAGTCAGATCCTAAAATCTGTGAGTGGACCTTTCTTTTCAAATTGATATTTACTTATTTTTTGTTGAAATGAGACTCACTTTGAAGCACATAAGGCGTTAGCCTAGTTTATTTCAGTTACATTATGAATGAAAATTTTTTGGAAAGTTTTGACGATAAAAGAACGATTTTATTGATTTTTGGAGGCATGGGGAAAATCCCACCTCTAATGTGACTTAAATAATTGATGGCTATTGGAATTGACGGATATAACATGTGCACATGTAGAGCAGAACTAAGGGGATGGTGATACGTAACGTCCCTAGATCCTAGATTTCAGGGCTAGGGGGACTGAGAGACATAACGCCCCTAGAACCTAGATTCAGGGTTATGATAGTGGCATGCATTAAGGGATGACGATATGTAACGCCCCAATCGCATGGATTTGCACACCTGACTCCAGTTCAGTGGCTTAGGGGATGGCGATACGTAACACCCAAGACAACTAGTTTAGGCGTATGAGGGACGTTGATATGTAACACCCCCATGCGTCAGGTTTTCTACCGATACTAAGAGACATGGTTTTCAGAATAATGGTTTTATAAAAGATCTTTGCCAAGAAATGATTTTATAGGAAATTCAGAGTTTTACAGAAAGAAAGGTTATAGTTCCACAAAAAAAGAGATTGGATTTTCAGAAAAGAAAGAGTTTTCAAAAAAGAAAACTTTCTTTAAAGGTTTCAGTTTTAAAATAATGGATTTCATAAGTATTTTATTTTTTCCATTTTAAAACTGTACACTCACTAGGTCATTCAAACGATCTAACCCTCGTCACTTCCAATTTATTTGTTTTACAGGTTACTCGAAGGACGAGCGCGAGAGGATGGATACTGTGGGAAGTCACTAGGGTGTCTGGTCCACCAGGTCAAGTCAGGGATAACGTTCAGACAGTATCACAGTCTAGTCATAGTCAAAGTAAAGTTTCATGCATACATTGGTATTGAATAAATCATTATAATGAGTTAAAAGTGTCAATATCAGAGTTGTGAACAAAACTATACTCGAGTATACAGTTATGAGTACTTGAGTTGCATGTAATGCTGTTGAACTGGGCAATGGTCCCATGTATGATTAAAATTTGAGATAAGACTAATGGAGTAGTTCAGACATAGAGGTTCAGGGGGATAGGTCGGCCTATTCCCTGCCGGTAGCATCTCTGGGAGAGGGATGTTACAAATATAACCAATTTACTTCTTCTTTTGATATCGATCATACTAAGTCTTGATTCTAGACTATGGTATCTAAAATCCTCACGTTCTCTTAGGTATCTTAAACCTATTAGGAATCTTCAAAACTAGATCAGGTTTCTTACTTCTTTACTTTTCTATCCACCTTCTATCGTTTGGAAAGCTTGCTATGAATAAAAGGATCTCCAAAGTTACTGAATCTACTCTATAGGATTCTCCGAGGATGGAAGAAACCTAACTTTAGCCTATCTGACATTCTTATGTCTATTTCTCATCGTTCTATTCTCTTCATTACTACAAGCTCGTGAATTTTCTTTACTATCAATTATGTTTCTACTTAATTGATTACCTCGACTAACTCTAAGCAAATATGTATTTCTTTAATTTCTAGTTCTACACTTCTTCTAGCTTTCTCTCTTTTTAAAGCTTCAGGCATATATTCTCGAAAACGTATAATTGTAAGGATATTCAAATGATTCTTGAAAAGGTTACTAACCTTTCTATAATGCTTGAGGACGTACTCGAAGATCAAATACTAGAGAGGTAGTGTCTCGCATACAAAAGTACCCTGGGAATACTACGTATACAAGACCCCAACACTCTACCCACTATAGTCACTAACTCCTTAGACCATGCACCGATACCAACTTTGTAACATCCCTCTCTCGGAGATGCTATCGGCACGCGGCAGATTACCCTATCACCCTCAGCCTCTAAATAACTGACAAATTAACTGAACTCTACTGCTTTTCTTGTTGTTTGAAAATCATAAATCTCATACTTATACAGGAGGGCTACGTGCCCAACTTAAATTAATTAAACAACCATCGCTCCTTACAACTATATCTAGCCATATTAAAACTATGGTAACTTTGACTCTGATAACATTACGTAATGTCTCTCAAGCAACTAACACATAACTTGCACTTTAACTCTTAAAAATAAAATATCTACTCACATTGCTATGGCAAATTGAGAGCGGTTCACGGAGTAGGCGACCGTCTAATATCCTAGAATCGATCTAAAGTCCATACAATCGTTAGTTTCTATAATTCAGAATATTTTCATATGGTATTAAAGAATATACATTGCATTGACACTTAATCTTGCTGAATATTAGAGATATTTATGGTATCTTGATTTGGAGTTATGCAAATGCGGTGGGTAGCGGAAACTTAGATTTTACTAGTCGCTAAGAATGCACTATTTGACGCCTAAATTTGAAATTCACTGTACTTAATGGGAATGAATCAAAGGCTGAAAACTAATTGTAAATTTCAATTTAGAAATTTAAGTTATCAATCGAAGTTCAGGGGCTGTTCAGCTGAAACATAGTGTGTAGTGACAATAGGTCCCCCAACTTTAAAAATTCGGTTTAGCCTCATCCTAAGTCTAAAAAATTATGATTTTTGGATATGTTACTACATTATGTGTCTAGAACAAAAAATGCTCTCAACTTTCCTTTCCCCTCTCGGCGATTCCCGTCCTTTTCGTCGTGAGCCTTAATCTCTTTGGTCTTCTACCAAATCGATAAATTTGTTCTGCCCTCTTCTCCACCCTCTTTCTTTACCTCTGCTCTTTCCCTTCTGCTGTCGTTCTTTCTTCCCCTTGTTTCCCGTCCTTCGTCTATGTCTCCGTCTGTTTTGCCTGTGGTGGGGCCACGCCTCCCTAGTGCTGGCCGCAAGGCTATTAGGGTAGTTTCTCGTGACTCTTTGGCTCCTACAGCCTCCTCGTCTCCTGTGGATCTTGGATTAGGTCGTTTGGTTTCTGTGCAGGGTCCGGCGAGCTCTTCTGCGGCCTACTCGCCGGTGCCGGCGCCTGCGTCTAGTACCAAGCCCTATTTATCTGCTGGTGTCATTCTTCATGCTTCTGGCTCAGTGTCCCTTGATTTGGTTTCTGCATCTGATAGCGTTCTCGGTGGGGCTGGGTATGGCGTACCCTCTGATTCTGTTTACGCCTCTTGTGGTTCTGGTATAGGGGTTGAAGGGGGTTCAGATGGCTCTGGTTCTGGTCTTGGTCTAGTCAGGGGTTCTTTTGCTCGCTCGGGTTTTAATGGTTCTGGGATTGGCACATCTTCTGAGTCTGTTAGTGTTTGTGTTTCTGGACTCGGTATTGCAGGTGGATCTTCTGGCAGGTTGGACTCTTGTGCAGTGGGTTTGGTGAATGGTGGCTCTGTTTGTAGTGTTGGTGTTAACGTTTTGGTGTTGAGGGTGGCTCTAGTGGTGGGAGTATTCTTGGTTCTGATGTTGTGAACTTTCGGTTACCCCTTCTGTTGTGCATCCAGTTTGTGAGTCCTTGGCTGCTAATTCTGCTTCCGTTGTGACTGGTTTGTGTGACTCTGGTAGTCAGGATGCTGTGTTTGAATCTGGTCAGGTTGCTACTACTATTGCAGGTGAGGCTACTGTTGTTTCAGTCCTGACTGTGAATGAGGCTGGTGGTGTTGCCGTGAGGGTTGGGCTAGTAACACTTTTGATGATTTTGTCCTGCCGTCTGGGTTTGTTTCTGATTTTGTTTCGTCGGGTATGAAATTGAGTAATTCTGTTGATGGTGCGAGATCCTCGGGGGCTGTTAAGGTAGATGGTTTGTCTGTGTTGTCTCCTGCAGTCGCTTTAGGGGCTAATCCTAAGAGTTATGCTAGTGTGCTGAATGAACCTAAAGGAGTAGATCTTCTTGACTCGGCTTGTTTTTCTACTGTTTTGCACTATGTTCAACCAAATGTTATTGATGGCAAGGTTATAGTGTGCCCTCCTGCTGAAGTTATTGAAGAAGGTAGTGTGTATTGGCGGAGTACATTAGTTGGTTACTTTGTGGGTAAAAGACTTCCTTTTCAAACTGTCAACTCTATTGCACACAAGTTATGGGGGAGGCTAGGCTTGCTAGAGGTTCTTACCTCCGATAATGGTTTCTTCTTGTTTAGATTTAATAGCCTTAAAGACGGCTAGTGTGGTGTTGGATGGGGCCCCATGGCATATGGCTAATAGACCGTTGGTTCTCAAACTTTGGCATCTTGATTTATCTTTGACTAAGGAGGACTTGTTCAAGGTTCCGGTATGGATCAGACTCTATGACCTGCCTATTACTTTATGGACGGCGAAAGGAATTAGCTGTGTTGCTAGTGCAGTTGGTAATCCTCTCAATGCTGACCATGTTACCATTTCCAGGAAACGGCTCAGTTTCGCTCGTGTTTGTGTTGAGATTGATGCTCGGAACCCCATGGCTGAGGAGATTGTTTTCAAAAATCCTAATGGTACTAGGGTACCTATTAGGGTTGAGTTCGAATGGGTTCCTGTGAAATGTTCCACTTGTGAAGTTTTTGGCCACTCAGTGAATTCTTGCCCTAAAAAGGCTCCTAGTAAGGAGGTTTCTAAACCTTCTCAATCCCGGATTCCCAAGCCTTCTATTCCGTCTATGGATAAAGCTGCTATGGTTGACACTAATAAGGAAGTAGAGGGTGTCTGGATCCCGGTCACTAAGAAAAAGAAAGGCAAGGGAGCATCTGTGACTACCCCTATTAGCTCGAGTGGTGATGTGACTCAGGATGTTTATACTGACATGACTCTTGTTTTGGGTGTGAATGCTCTTCTAATGGGTTGGATTCGGCTCTGGTTACTCCTCATTGCCTGTGGCTTCTTCTGAGACAGTTTCTGTGGAGGCAGTTGGAAATATGGAAGGTGAGTGTTCCCTTGCTTCTTCACATCTTGTTGAGGGTCCCCTAAGTCTGAGTTAGCTGAGTCCTCGCCCTCTGTATCTTTTGATTCGCCTACCCCCATGGTTAACAATTTGGCTAATAAGGCCATTGACTCTTGGATTTCAAGAAATTGGCTTATGGTAATAAATCTAGAAAGGGTTCTGGTGGTAAGAGGAGTCAGAAACGGCAGTCCCCTAGGGGGGGTCGTCGGCGCTGATTTGGTTGGTTTGGACCTACTCTTCTCTGTTTTAATGATTTTTGGTTGTTGGAATATTCGGGGTCTCAATGACCCATTAAAACATGCTGAAGTTAGGAGGTTTCTTTGTGATGAGAAGCTCTCGTTGTGTGGTGTAGTTGAAACCAAGGTTAAGGAGGTTAATTTTGTGAATGTCTCTCGTGCGATTAATCCTTCATGGAAGTTTTTTTGCAATTCTGATGTTAGCCCGTTGGTCGTATCTGGGTTTGTTGGAACCCTAGTGACATTGATGTTAGCATTATTCACTCTTCAGTTCAAGTTATTCATTGCAGCGTGTCTCATATCTCTGGGAGGTGGAATTGTGTAGTTTCGGTGGTTTATGGTGAGTGTGACTACGAGAAGCGTCGGGAACTTTGGGCTGACCTGATTTCTAGTGGTAGTGTTTTTGATGATTCTCCGTGGCTTGTTTTGGGAGACTTCAATGCCATCCGTTCTCCGATTGAGCATTGTGGTGGGTCTGTGGCTTGGCCGGCTTGGAAAGATGATTTGGGGCTGTTTGGGTCAGGCTGGTTTGGATGACCTTCAGTTCTCTGGTTGTCAGTTTACTTGGTTTAATAAGCAGATTCAGTCTCCTATTTGGCGTAAG
The DNA here is from genome assembly GCA_019454045.1 of Zanthoxylum bungeanum. NCBI lineage: Eukaryota > Viridiplantae > Streptophyta > Magnoliopsida > Sapindales > Rutaceae > Zanthoxylum > Zanthoxylum bungeanum. Next base: position 26,373 of record SKCR01011915.1, on the reverse strand, counting down.
CTGGACCGTGTTCTTGTTAACTCTTCTTGGGAGTGGAGTGTTTCTTCCCGGGTTCTTCTGCCCGCTTTCTCCCCCCCCCCGGATTTCTGATCATTCTCCTATGGTAGTTAAGCTTGCAGAGCTCCCTAAGAGGAAAATCCCCTTTAAATTCTTTGATTTTTGGGCTGATCATCCTGATTTTCTCTCTGTTGTGGCTAGGGCGTGGAATATTGATGTTCATGGCACTCCTATGTTCCGTTTATGTTGTAAGTTGAAGAGTGTTAAGGTGGCCTTGAAGAAGTTTAATGTTGAGCATTTCTCTAAGATTTCGTGTCGAGTCTTGGAGATTAGGAAGGAGTTGGACAGAGTGCAATGTGCTTTACAGGACCACCCTAGTGACCCTGCTCTGCTAGCAGAAGAAGCTAGCCTTTCGTTACGGTATGGAGACTTGAGCGGGCTGAGGAAGGCTTCAATAGACAGAAATCTCGTGTTCAGTGGCTTAACCTTGGGGATCAGAATACTAAATTCTTCTTTACTGCTATGAAGAGTTTTCACGGTCGCAGCAAGATTACTACTATCACTAAGGAGGATGGGACCCGCTTGGAGGAAGATGTATTGGTTAGAGATGAGTTTGTTTCCTTTTTGAGACTCTTTTAGGTCCCCAGCATGGTCAGCAGGATTTTGATAGGGGGCTATTCAATCTGCCATTTCTAGACATGTGACTGTCGAGCAGAGTGAGACTCTTTCCCGGGAGGTTTCAGACGAGGAGATTAAGGCTGTCCTTTTCGCGTTGAAGGATAATAAAGCTCCAGGCCCAGATGGGTTTACTTCGGGTTTCTTCAAGAAGTCTTGGAATATTGTTGGGAATGATGTTCTTTGTGCTATTCACTCTTTCTTTTCTTCTGGGCGTCTCTTGAAGCAGGTTAATGCTACTTATATTGCTCTGATTCCTAAGATTCCTAACCCTTCTCAGGTTAAGGATTATAGGCCTATTTCTTGCTGCAATACTATTTACAAGTGTATTGCTAAGCTTATTGCGAATAGGATCAAGGTTATCCTTCCTTCGGTGATCAGTCATAATCAATCTGCTTTTGTTGCGGGACGGCGTATCAGCGACAATATTCTTTTATGTCAGGAATTGGTTCGGAATTATCACCGGACTGGTAGTTCCCGAGATGTGCTCTTAAGATTGACTTGATGAAAGCTTATGACTCTGTTCGTTGGGATTTCTTGGTTGAGGTGTTGCGGACTTTGGTATTCCTGAGAGGATGGTGGGTTGGATTCAGGAATGTATGACTACTACCAGGTTTTCTTTGTCTATTAATGGAGAGTTGCATGGTTTTTTCTCTGGGGGTCGTGGGTTGCGACAAGGTGATCCTATGTCTCCTTATCTCTTTGTTATGGCTATGGAAGTTCTGTCAGGTCTTCTTCGTAATATGGCTCTTAATCCGGGTTTCAAGTTCCACTGGCGGTGTTCTAAGGACCGTCTTACTCATCTCTGCTTTGCGGATGACCTTATGATTTTTTGTAAAGCAGATGCTTCCTCGGTTTCCTTGATCAAGGATTGTCTCGGGCAGTTCAGTGGTTTATCAGGTTTGATCCCGAATCCAGCTAAAAGTCATTTCTTCTCTTCTGGTATCTCTTCTACCATTCAGGGCCAACTGCGTCATGTTTTGGGGTTCCAAGTTGGGGTTCTTCCAATGGGTACTTAGGAGTCCCATTGATCTCTACTAAACTTCGGGCCTCAGATTGTGCTTCTCTTGTGGATCGTATTGTTATGCGTGCTAAGAGTTGGAGTAGTAGTAGTTTCTCTCTTTTGCGGGTCGGCTTCAGCTTATTAAGTCGGTTTTGTTCTCCATTCAAGTTTATTGGTCTTCCTTATTTATTCTTCCTAAGTCTGTTATTAGGAAGGTGGAGACGATTCTGCGTTCTTTCCTTTGGAAGGGTAGTGCGCTTACCTCTATGGGGCGAGAGTGGCTTGGAGTAGAGTTTGTTTACCTTTAAAGGAGGGGGGGCTGGGGATTAAGAGTTTGGATACTTGGAATAGAGCGGCTATTGTTAAGCACATTTGGTTTCTTTGTTCTGGCCAGGTTTCATCTTGGTCGAATTGGGTCCACTCTTATTTGTTGAGGGGGAGAAGTTTTTGGGAGGTCCCATGTCCTACTGATTGCTCTTGGAGTTGGCGTAAGATCTTGGAGCTTCGTTCTTGGTCCCGGCGGCGGATGAGAGTAAGGATTGGGAATGGTGAGAAGAAAACTTTATTGTGGGGCATCCTCTGGGCCCGATTGTGGACACGATGGGTGGGTGAGAGAGTGATTTATGACTCTGGCTTGGATAGGATGGCCACAGTTGCTTCCATTATCTCTGATTCTACTTGGCGTTGGCCCCCATCTAGGTCTGCTGCCCTTGTTGACTTGGCTCAGTCCCAGCTTCCGTCGCCTTCTAGTTTGCGGGGAGGACGTGCTGATTTGGGAGGATGATAAAAGGGGGAGATTTTCTGTGGGTAGTGCCTGGAACGCCATGCGTTCTAGGGGAAATTTGCTGCTTTGGTCTCGAGTTGTTTGGTTCCGGAAGGCTATTCCCCGCCATTCCTTCTTACTTTGGATGTCTATTCAGGGAGGCCTTTGTACCCAGGATTGTTTGATGAGGTTTGGTATCTCTACTTGCTCGCGTTGTATTCTCTGTGGTTGTTCAAGTGAGAACACTGATCATCTTTTCTTCCAGTGCACCTTCTCTTCGAAGGTCTGGTCGTCTGTGCTGGCTATGTGTGGGATAGATTGGACTCGCCGGGATTGGCGTCATTCTGTTGAGTGGTTATGTCAGTTCACTGATGCCTCTCTATGTCACCTTCTGGTGCGTCTGTCCTTTGCCGCGACAGTCTACCATATTTGGAGGGAGAGGAATGCTCGCACTCATGATATGCCTTTCGGCCTGTTTCTACTCTCATTTATGATATTGTCTTTGATGTTCGGAACCGTGCTAGCCTTTTACGTAAGGTGAAACCATCTTATGACAATAAATGGCTTCACTTTTCTTGGCACTTGCCCGTTGACATCTTCTGATTGTTCTTTTGCTTGTAGCCTTTCGGCTTTTCTTCTAGGAGGGCTTGTCCTCTCTAGTTGCCTGGGGTATGCCCCTTTGCTCTTTGTATAGTTTTCTTTTGGTTATAATACTTACTTTATCCAAAAAAAAATAGTGTCTAGGTTATCCAGAATTTTACGTTCTTAGGTTATCCAGAATTTTACAGTTCATCATTTATACATCAACAAAACTTCAACTTATAAATGAATTATCACAGCCTGTTCGCGAAAATATCTAGGTAACTTCACTGATTCAACTTCCTTATTTGGCCTCTTCTTTAATTACACTAATTCGGCAACAACCAAATAATTTGCCTTATTATAAACACTCTTTATACACATACCACCATTTACTTCTTAATTTCATTCTAAGTTATGTATTTGTCGAACACTTGGCGTGCAACATGCCCATTAAAACACCATTACTACAATATTTCCAACCAAACTCTACAAACTACCAGCACCCAAAGCATAGACCACTACATATTTCCTTCAAAAAAAAAAAGCAGCCCTTAAGCTTTGAGGAAAATTGGGCATTTTTAAAATTAACACCTAATACATGTGTAAACTATAATGAAATGCATATGGATGTATACACTAGCTACTTAATTTAAGCTTAAATGAACAAGATAAGATCTAGGGTTCTTGGGGAAAATTGGGACTTCCTTATTCATGCTTAAAACTGAAAAAAAAAATTGAGAAGAGAGTGGAGTTAAGAAGCTTACTCATCTTGATCATTCTCAAAATTTCCAAGAAATCTACCAACACCATATATTTGCATGGAAGAGGAAGTGAAGAAAATTTCAGGGGCTGTTTTATTTCCCCTTGGAGAATCATGAGAAGAAGAAGAAGATAATGTCCCAAAAATGGCCTCATGGGTTCTTTATATAAAATACAAGTCAAGGGCAAAGTGGTCACTTCAAATGAAATGCAAGGGTTTCATTATTTTTGATTTATTCACGAAATACATTATTCATGTGATGTAAACTTATATTTTCGACATGGTTCGGGTACGAATTTGGGAAAATGTTCAACATAGAAGTTGTAGGTCTTGGTCTGAGCTTTCCGATGATATTAAATTTGAAAAACTCAGAGGATTTATAAAGAAGTTATGGCTAAAATACGGAAAATATGCACGTTGACTCAAAAAAATAGTAAAAGTGCTCAATTTGAAAATTTGTCCGAGACCTCTGTACGAGATTCATAAGGGGTGAAACCTATTTTAATATTATTTCATGAGTTTAAAAATATTAAAAATTTAAAAATTAAAAATAAAATTTATTCTGAGCCGTTGTAATTTTATTTGAGCTATAATACAATGTTTCAGCCGTTATACTTTCGAAACCAGACAATCTAACACCAACTCTCCCTAGTATCCATTGGCCTCAAAGTCTCTCAAGCACTCCTGACCAAAAAAATAACCTAATGATCATCCACTTTCAAATCCGACCAACCATCTTATCTGGAAACCCAATAGTCATCAACACCTTAACCATAAAATCCCACCGAACTGTATCATAAGCCTTCATCAAATCAATCTTAAGAGCACATCTCGATACCCCACCAGTCCTATGATACTTTCTTACCAACTTCTGACATAAAAATGTTATCACAAATATGTCTACCTGCCATAAAAGCAGATTGATTAAGACTAACCATTGAAGGAATGATAATCTTAATTCGATCTACAATAATCTTAGCGATACATTTATAGATTGTGTTGGAACAAGAAATGAGCCAAAAATCCTTGACTTGTGAAGGATTAGAGATCTTCAGAATAATAGAAATAAACGTTTCATTCACATGTTTCAATAGCTTCCTGGAAATAAAGAAGGATCAGATAGCATGAGTAACATCATCACCCACCACACACCAAGCATTCTCAAAGAAACCTGAATTAAACCCATCTGGCCCATGAGCCTTATTATCCTTCAAATAAAATATTAATGTCGTAATCTCTTCTCCTAAAACCTCTTAAACAAGAGCCATTCTCTACTCATAAAAAACAAACTGGGTAATAGTCGAGTGAAGATCCCTATCGACATCGTGCAAACCCGACTGAGGCCCCAAAAGAGTCATAGAAAAGGACATAGTCTCCTCTCAGACCAGTTCAAGATCCTCCAAACGAGTCTTGTCGTCCTTGGAAATAGTAGTAATCTTACTACACTGATAATGGTGTTTTATAGCCCTGAAGAAAAAATTTGTATTGTAATCACCAAGATTAAGCCATTGAACCCGAGACTTTTGTCTGATCAAACACTCCTCAGCTCGACTCGGAATACCATATATCACAGACAATCTTACCTCCTTATAAAATAGAAAAGGATATAATGAGACAACTGCAACGCACTCTGCACCTCATCCAACTCCTTTCTAACACCTATGGCTCTACCATAAAGATTAGAAAATTACTCTTGATTTAACCTCCTTAGTGCCACCTTAGAATTCTTTAATTTCTTGTACAAATAGAACATATGAGTTCCACAAACATCAACATCCCAAGCTTTAGCCACTACTGAAATGAAATTTGGATGCTCAGCCCAATAATCAAAGAAATTAAAAGGAATATTCCTTTTATAAAGCTCTACGAGAGTGACCACCTTAGGAGAATGATTTGATATTCCAGAAGAAAGAAACCTAGCGACCGAACCAGGAAAAAAAATATAAAACCCCCTCTTGGGGATGCTATCGGTAGGCGACAGGTTGACCTATCACCAATAGCCTCTAACTAACTAACTCACTAACTGAACTCTACTATTTTTCTTATTCTGTAACAATCACACACATACACTACAGGGCTATATGCCTAACTTAAATTAATTAAAAAACCATTGCTCCTTATAACTATGTGTTAGCCACATTAAACTCTGGTAACTACTTTCTCTGACAACGTTACATAATAACTCTCCGGCAAAGTTTCAGTTGTAGGGACTACTTTCCTAAAGCAGCGAAAACATGTTAGGCACTCGGGATCGGACTAGAAAAATTTTCTGCCCTTCCCTTCTTCTGGCCGAATCTGACCAGCTCTCCCACTGAAACTTTGCTTCTATTTTGGGCAAAATTTCAGCCCCCGAACAGTGGCACAAAATTGGACTTTTTGGACCTGAAATGCTCCCATCTCACTACCCAAATCAGCCCCTATATGCGTGAGTCACACTAGTATTTTCAGGTCTGTTTTTTCAATTAAAACAGCCCCAACACAGCCGTAGAACACCCCTAAATATTCATTAAAAATTCTGGAACAAAACCAATTCGAACCAAGCCCCATTACACAATTTTTAGATGCGGCAGTGAACAGAAAAATGCTCACTACCATGTAGTGACATGAATCTAGCAACTCAAGGAACATTAGATCCTTTGCAATTGCCAACAGGTCCAATCACACGCCAAAGAGCTAAGAAGATCAGAGACGTAATGGCGAGGCTAGCACAAAATGTCATGGTCGAGTGTGACAGACAACTCCGGGGCATATTGGCGTCACATGAGGGTTTCAATGGAGTGGGTCCAAAGCTATTTCACTTGACCCAAGTCATACCAGAGTAACGCACCAGCAATCCTGAAGCCGAGTATATTTTTAACGGATCAAGCCGATTCAAGCCCGACACTAAATATTCGGCCAAGATAAGACTTATTGGACTTTATGACACATCATTATGCCTTTATACATGGAAGCCACGAATTTGGAGGTATTTTGGTGTAAGGAAACAACTTTAGACAAATTTGGAAAAGTTTTCCACATTTGTTGACTTTTATGATTTTGTGTTTTTACTTTAGACTTTTTTGGCAAAGTTATTTATTAAGTCTTTGTTTGTTATTGATTAAGTCTTTGTTTCTTTTGACTTTGTGTTTGTTATTAAATGTCTATTAAGGGCATGGCCATTTAATAGCCATTAGTTAGCAACTTAGGGTGTTTTGGTCATTTGCACCCATTAGGGTTTCTTTCATTGTACTATTTAAACTCATTTCATCTTAATGAGAAGCTAATCATCAAATTTCGAAATTCATCTCCATTGAGAGCTTGGTTTTGTCCAAAAATTGCTTAAGGGAGGGATTCCCCTTATTTCATGCAATCGACTTATCTAAGGCGTGGCAACCTTAGTGGCGTCTCCGTGCTAGCAGAACACCTCAAGGAATCATCTTAAGGGTTCTCAAAGACAAGTTCTTTGTGTCTTCTTTCTGGCCTTGGAAGGGTTTTGTTCCTACAAAATCAAATTCGCGGTTCTTGGGGTTCTGTCCGTTGCGAGGGGTTTGCTTGGCCTAATCCTCCAAGTGAGTTCCGCATAATGTAGTGTTTCAGAATGAGATGGTAATGAATTTAGTTCGATACCAAATAGCCTTATGTGTTAAACCTTGTTACCAACAAAGAATAGAGTGGGCTATACTCACAATCTTTCCTTTAAACGTTTTAGAGATCAAAGTGTCACACAAGTTTTTGTTTTTATATTTTTTTTTTGGATAAAGTAAGTATAATAACCAAAAGAAAACAACAAGAGCAAAGGGGCATACCCTAGGAAACTATAGAGGACTTGCCCGATGACATCTTATGTTGATCTTATTTTGCTTGTAGCCTTCTTCTTTTGCATTTCTCAACTCTTGAGAGAATTCTAAGAATAAGAAAGGTGGCTAGGGTTAGAATGAAAGAGTTAGGCTAAAAGAAAATCACATTTTCTTTATATATACAGTGTTTTATTTCCAAAATAAAACAAAACTTTTCCCTCACTTTTGTCAAAGTTTCGGCTAGCCCTAATGGTTTTTTGTAAATTTTGTAACACCAAATCTTGAATTCAATGTCACCATTTTAATGAAGGAATGTTGCAAAATAAATTGAGTTAATACCTTTTTGAAAAGTGTAACTTCAATTCCAATATTATATAACTTCCAAAGTAACCAAAAGGGTTTCCAAAAACCATTTTTGGAAATTCAAAAATAACATCTTTATTAAATTATAATATATAATTTAATAAGATATAATAAATGATTATCTCATAATTATTTATTATAAAAATCATATATTAAAATTGATATATATAATTTCAAGTGTGATAACAAACAATATTATTAATCATATTAATAATATATACATATGGTTCCCAGCTCCAATAATCCCGGAATATCAATTAAACTATTAATTAAATATTATGTATTATTAACTTCAGGTTACTTCACTAAAAATCCAAAGTTGCACTCTCATTGTTGCAAATAGATAATTTAAGCCGAACTACATCGGTGTCCATCGATATAGTCATTACATACGGATTGGCCCTTCACGAATATCTCTTAATTAGAGTCGGGTCACAATGTCCATTATATCCCTCTAATTATTTTTACCTTAAGTACCATTGATTCTCCAATGAATGATTTATTCATAACTATTATGAATGTTTCTCTTTCTATTCATAATAGAAAGACTTGAGCGAATTTCAAATCTATGTAAAACGTCCCCAGCTACATATCAAACCATGTGACAAGAAACTCACTTGGGTTTAAAACCAAGCAAACCCCAAGTATTCTTTCTTAAACCCCAAGAACCTTAATCAATGATTTTGTAGGAACAAAACCCATCCAAGATCAGCCCTAAACCACCTTGAAACCTAGTCCATGATAACTTAAAAACATGAAATCAGTGTGTTTTTCTAGCAATGGAGACACCACTAAGCTTGCCAAACTTAAATAAGTCGATTTGAACTTGAAAATGGGAATCCCTCCCTCACAAGAAATTTAGCCATAGCCAAAGCTTAAAAGCTTGAAAGTTTGATGAAAATGTCGTGAATAATTTCTCCAAAGAAGAAGAAAACAAAGTTTAAATAGGTTACAAAGAGAAACCCTAAAGGTGTGAATGGACAAAAATGTCCCTAAAGTGAAATTACCAAAAGACCTAAAAACTACCCAATGCTTTCACTCAAGCACGTCCCCAAATGTCTTTTCCCACCTAAAGTAGCTTAAAACAATGATTAGAAACTAATCTAACTTAAGCTAATTTGAGGTGCTTACATTAAATAGTAAATTGACGTGCTTACTCAATAAGCAAGGTTCTAAGCATAATTAACCCTAATGGCCTGGTCAACTAGCTTAATTACATCAAAACTAAAGTCAACATATCAAACAAAATGATAAAATAATACAAGGATTGGCCGAATTACAAAAGTCTCAAAGTTGGCCCAAATTCTCCATATGGGTCCTTGTCTTCAAAATGGCTTTGGAAGCTTCATTCAGATCTGATTTGGGCCAAGTGAAGTAGCTTAGGGCCCTCTCCATTGAAGCCCGCATGTGTCTCTGGTGTGTCCCTTACTTGTTTGTTGTAGTCGGCCATGAAACTCTGAGCTAGACCTGCCATTGCTTCTCTGATCCTTTTGGTCTTCTGTCTTGTGATTGGCCCTGTTGGTACTTGCAATGGTTCTACTTTAATGTTGGTCATGTCCCTTGGTGCTCCAAGTGTGCCTTGGTTCATGTCATTCCCTCCCTTTTGAAAAAGGATTCGACCTCGAATCTATACCTGCATAAAAAAATAAAATAAGTTAGAAACATTAAACATTGCAGGAACACCATACTCACCAGGAAGATCAAGCTTGTAAGCATTGTCATTGATCCGTTCCAAGACTTGAAATGGACCATCTCCTCTTGGTTGTAACTTGGATCATTGTTATGCTTGTATCTTTTCCTCTTGCATATAAGGCCACACCCACTTGCCGGGGTCAAACACAATGCGTTGGAAACCTATTATTCTCACAAACTCTGCCTTCTCTTTATCATTCAAACTCCCAAGCTTAATAACAATCCAAGATAATAAATCCATAGGAGTTAAAGAATTAAAATCATAATCAATCTCATAAGGTGAGTAAAAACTAGAAGAATGAATGCATCTATTATATGCAAACTCTATCAAAAGTGAACATTCTTCCAAAGGTTTCAAATTCTTGTTAAAAATAGCATACACTTGTATCTTTCTCAAAATATCAAGAATAAGGCTCAAATGCAGAACATGCTCATCTAATGGCTTATTGTACATTAAGATATTATCAAAATAGATCACTACAAACTTACAAACTTCCCTATATATGCAAACAACTCATGGTTCATTAATCTCATAGAAATGCTAGGGGTGTTTCTCGGACCAAACAGTAATATTAACCACTCATACAATCTATATTTGGTCTTAAAAGCAATCTTCCATATATCTAACAAATAAGTGGGTGTAAGTATAGGATGGTGATGTGTTACCGTGGTATTAGTTATAGCTTTCCATTCATCACACATATGCCAAATTCCATCTTTCTTAGGCATTATTTGGTCCCTCTAATGGGTGGAAGCCCACTTGGGATGTCCTCTGTGAGCACTTCTCCAAACTCCTGTAAAAGAGAAGAAATAGAAACTAGAAGTAAAAGGTCAGTGTTAGCATCATATACATGGTGATCCTTATAGACTACCAACAGAATAAGCTGGCTAGCCTTGTAAGCTTTTCTCACTTCACTCTCACTAATGTGGAAGCCCTTTCTAACTATCTTTTTTATTTCCCCCTCTAGGTCACTCACACTCCCTTTGGGAACACTCACAGTTTGGGCAAAAGTTTCCTCACCACTCTCAACTCTAGCCCGATTTTTCTCTTTACTATAGTAGGCTATTAGTCTATTTGGTTTAGGCAAGTCGAGAATGAATTCACCATGAAGTGCAAGTCTTATAAATGGTGGCAAAATAAAAGAACCTCTGTTTGCAGTCACATCATAAAATGTTAAGAAACTCCTGCAAAGAATAAATACAAATAGTAGGCAAAGAAATATTAGTTAAATCCAACTCAGTCTCAAACATCTTTTCTTCACCCGCACTCTCGATTTGCTCACACCCATACTCTACTTCACTCTCCTTTGTTCCCCCCAAGGTTGGGCTTTCTCTCTCATTTTCTTCCTCACTAATTTTGGCCCCACAAATGATCTTACTCTCATTAGATCTCTTGGCCACAACTCCATCTTGTTGCTGTACACTCTCCTCCATAACAAATTCTTCAATCATCTCATTACTCATGTCATTCTCTGATGGCTCCACAAAATGAACTTTCTCAATGTTACCATGTCTCTCACTACTCGTACTCCTCTGAAAATATAACACATCACCATATGCCTGTTGTGGTGTTAAAGGAATAAGATTAATGATTTGTCCACTACACTTAACTTTATATCTATTCCTGTCCATATCATATGCCACCTGGTTAAACTTGTACCAAGGCTTGCCCAATGATATATGTGTAGTACTCATAGGAACTACGTCACACACCACCTCATCAACATATTTTTCCCCCCACAACAAAACTAACCATAACTCTATGACTAACCTCAACCTCGCCAAATTGACTCATCCACAAGTAAGGTCTGTCAAGAGGTATCAATGGTAACCCCAACTTTTCCACTAGTGTAGTACTAGCTAAATTGGTAGGATCCTTTCTATTGATGATCATACTACACGCTCTAGTGTTGATGTGGCATCTCGTACGGAAGACTAAGGGCAAACTATTTTGGAAATTTCTATTTATGGTCTCAAATTACCTATCCATCTCAAAACAAAACAAACAGATTAGTAATAACAAGAAAGTAAACAAATATATAAATCCTCACAATCTCAAGTGTTTACACTCGAATGATATCACTCTACTCGTGTTTTCACTCTATTGGCTTTTACCCGATACTGTGCTCACACTCACTGCCTTTTACCACTCTTGAGTTCTTCCTCAATTCAAATGCAAATCAAACTCAGTCCAAGAATACACAACCAATTGTAGTCCTCAAGCTAACATGAAACACAAATAACCAATAATGTATATAGGGCAGATGGAATAATGCGAATGATAATAGCAATCACGGAGACTCAATCAAAGAGACTTAAGCTAGAGTGCACGGAATAAGAAAAAAGACGAGTTAGCTAAATGCGCAAACAAACAAGGAAGCACTCAATGTGACACTTAGCCAATCTTGTGATCACTCGCTATTGTTTTTGTCTCACTCTTTTCTTTTCTTTTTTTTTTCTTTTCTCTTTTTTTTAACTCTTTTTTTCCCACTCTTTTCTTTGGTCTCTCACTCTCAAAATGTATACAAAACAAATGAAATACAATGCAAATAACAAGATTACCACATTCAGTAATTTTCAAGTTATATCCTTAGCACTTGCAATACATCTAAATACAACTCAAATGACAATGTAACGCATATAATCAATTCAGCAATGTGGTAATATCTACATTTCAACTTGCAAATGAGTATAAATGATCTAGTTACAATGTAACTAACTCAATATCCAATTCATCCAAGTCAAATTATAAGCTAAGTAAATAGTTTTTTTGCAAGCAACTAGGTGATGCAACTACTTGCCTCTTCAAGCACCTTAAGAACAAATGATTACACACAAGTTCCCATGTCAAGGTAATGATGAATTTCTTGCCTTTTCACTTATAATAACAATATTTCAAGAGGTGGCAAGTGATATTTGCTTGGATACACACGAATTTAGTTCAAATTTGGTGCACTCAACCTTGCTTCACTTGATTCTTCAACATTAACAACACAAATCAGCAAGATAACAATGATACAACTCACTCCAATTACCAAATTTGGCGCATTCAGATTTGTTTCATCAATTACACATTCACATTCATCAATAATGCATCAACCATTCTTTCTTTTCACTCAAACTCACAAGATTGTACTTACTTCACAAGAATGCAAACAAGTAAGCTCACGTAAATGCCAAGATGAATGATGTCAATTTTGATTTTTGCAAAGTTGATATGAATAATACCTATGGAAATGACTCTAATTACATGTATTCAACAATAGCAAGACAAGATATGTTAATAAATCTCACTAGGTCGAATCTGATATGATTCTTTCTTTATTTTCTTTTTGTTTTTTTGATTTTTGAAAATAATAACTTAATAACAATGTTAAACACGTCCTAGTAACATAGAATTAACAACTAAACACTTGATTCAAGCAAAGAAAACAAAATCCCCAATTTTGACCTAAGTAGCCAAAGATTAACTCAAAGAAATACTCATGATCAATCAAAAACACTCAAGGGCAGAATGTTATTCATGCTATTTTGATCACAAATCTACAAGAATCAGCAAGAAACAACAAGATCCTACAATGGTCGAATCAAGATGGAAGTAAAACCTTGATGCCGAAACTAAATAAAAAAAGAACAAAGATGAAAACACAATCAAACAACACATAAAGATAGGAAAATCAGACCCTGAAACCCTAAGCTCATGATACCAAATGACAAGAAACTCACTTGGGTTCGAAACCAAGCAAACCCCCAAACATCTTTCTCAAAACCCCAAGAACTTTGAATACTGATTTTGTAGGAAAAAAAAACCAACCAAGATCAGCCCCTAACCACCATGAAAGTCACGTCCATGATAACCACAAACATGAAATCAGATTGTATTTTGCTAACAATGGAGACGCCACTAAGTGCCAAGCTTAGATAAGTCAGATTGTATTTTGCTAGCAATGGCCCTGGCCTTATAAACCAGCCTATGAGGCACCCACCAACCGATGTGGGACGCATCATCCCCACCCCCTTGAGACCCGACTGCCTCAGTCGGCGTTCTGCCAAACCCCAAGAGACACCGTCCATTCACACGGAGTGGTGGCTCTGATACCAACTGATAAGAACCCAAGCCCTAACTCTGCCCTAAAAGCTAACTCAGAGGGAGAGGGTTGGCCCTGGCCTTATAAACCAGCCCAGGAGGCACCCAGCAACCGATGTGGGACGCATCACCATGTCCCCAAAGTACAAAGCTATTGGTCGAGATTTCTACACCAACCTCACCTTTATAAATCAAAGGATATAGTCTGCCATGTAAGAGTACGTAGTACACTCAGGATTAAAATCAATCCATATATGACCAACTAGTAGATATGAATGAATTTCTTTATTTAACAAATATTATAAGAAACTCATTTCTATATGGGTCCAGTCCTATATGATCACTGTTGGACAATTATGACCCATAGCATCACTATTTGTAGAAGACATGGTGTTCTTTGTACAAATTAACTATGTGACAAAGGAAATTGCTATTTTATCATTTTGTAATTGGATTACTTGAATATATATAAATGATAAAAGTCCTTATGATTAGTTCCAGATTAATAAGATATGAGACAATATTAATCCACGAACGGTTTAATCATTAAATATCCATAGTCGTAGTATTATCGAGACTGGACATCGATAATGCGGAATAGACTAGTATTACACTTGTGCGTGTTATGGAAGCTTAACGACATAATTCTCATGTATTTAAGTATTGGATACTTATGCAAGTGTGATAGGAGGTTTTTTTTAGCCGTTGGACCGGGAACAACTTCGCTCTGGATAGACCCATCGGAATCCCATTGGTAGTATGACTATGTGTCTATGAGAATCCAAATTAGGGTAGGTGTATGTGGTCTTAACCTGAGACTTGCATCGCTAATACTTGCGATAATCAGTACGCTTTGGTTTTGGTCATCCGGAGCTTTAAAAGGTTTTGTGTACGCCTCTTCTGGGTTTACTGAGAATCGTAGTATATTCGGTGTGATGTCAAGATAGAAGTATCACTTCAGTCATATGGAGAAGATGATCACGCAGGGATACAGAACTAGTACTCTCATTTGCTGCAGCTATCGGGATAGTATGACTAGGTCATGATTATCTGATTAAAGAGACTAGTTACTAGTGATCCGATATATGCTTCGTACGGGGCAGACATAATTCCAGCCTCAGGCCTAGCATATGACATCCGATACTGGATCATAATACGCAATACATACTATATTATGCCTGATATATATTATATATTCTTCGTTGAATATTTCTGGAGAATTGGGTAGGCACGGTGCTTTGCTAGAAGCCAACCATGTCTTGTAAATCGATGAGAATGTGGTACGCGATACGCATGTGTCGGATAGTCCGACAACCGGATTTACTGCCAACATATCCAGGGATCTCTTGGGTGGCTTCCCAAAAATTCACTGATGACATTTGACTCGAACAGAATTAATCTAGGATTAATTATGAGAGAGAAAATTAATATAGGATTAATTACGGCGAGAATTTATCTGGGATTAAATTCGTCTAGAAGAGAGAACGCGATTAATTTGGAATTAATCGGTAAAGTAAATTTAATAGTTAAATTAGATTTTACTATTTAATTTATTTATTTGGGCTAAAATAATATATCGGATATATTAATTGAAATTGGATTTCAATACGGAATTAAAATTGGATTTTAATTCAAGCGAACAAATTAATTTGGAATTAATTCGTAAGCGACTTTCGTAATAATTTTGCTAGGCATTATTGTGGGACACAGAAACTGGACGAAACATGTTCCGGGCTCGCGGCCCGGTCGGGAGTACGGAGTAGCCCGCGGGGGACTAAACCGAGAGAAATAAAATGGAGTCGCCACCCGGTGTGAACCGGGAAAATGAGATTTAAGGCCGCACTCACCCCTCGCAAGGGAAGACCTCAAACCGTTGGGTTCGGAATGGTCCCTTACTTATGTCGTTTGTAATGAATGGATTTGTACAATATTAACCAAGTCTACACAACATGCTTAAGAATAACCTATTAACCATGCATAAAACATCATCATGCTAAACAACCTAATCATGCATAAGAAAATAAATATCATACTAAACGACTACATCATGCTTAGAAACAACCAACTAATCATGCATTAAACATCATACTAAACAACCTAATCATGCATAGGAAAATAAATATCATACTAAACAATTAAATCATGCTCAAGCACAACCAACTAGTCATGCATAAAACTATAACATATTAAACATCCTAATCATGCATAAAGCAATAATAAACTTAAACGACTACATCATGCTTAGAAAATAAATAACGTAAATAAGATAAAAGGGTGCCCTCAGGTCTTACCTTTTTAGTCGCTTTCCGGGAGTGCGTTCCACGGTGCCGGAAGGGATATCGTTTTCCTGTTTTCACTGGTCCGCTGTTTCCGCTGTTTTCACGGGTCTGTTTTCACTGTTTCACTCGCGGTTTCGGGACGATTTCTGGGGAAACTTTTATGGGCTGTTATAGGGTTAATTCGGGGACTTATGGGTGGTCTGACTCACGGTTTTTTGGGTTTTGGTCTCAGTGTTTTGGGCTCGGTTAAGGGCTAATGTGTGTTGAGAGGGTTGGGCATGTGTGTAAGGCTTGAGGTTGAGGGCTGAGTGCAATGTGAGGCTTGTGAGTGCTAGGTGTCGTGGAGAGCTGTGATATGGGCTAGTGGCTTTTATGGTGTGAGTGGGTGCCTTTATGTGATGGTCTTCACGTGGCTCTGTGTAAGTGTAACTGCCGAGTGTTGTGTGTGTTTACGTGAAGCCAAATGCATGGGCGGAGTGTATGAGTGGCTGCCGAGTGACATGGGTTAGGATTTTTGTTGTTTACGTGTGAGGGTTTGTCTGGGTACAAAGGAGTTGGTTACGTATGGTTGATGTTGAAGGTGGTAAGCTTGAGATGGTGATGGTGCCGAGAGCAATGGGTTTCTGTGAAGGTGTGGCTGTGTGTATATTAGTCTCGGCAGTGAGGGGTTGGTCTTGGTAGTAGGCAATGGCTAGGGTTCTTCACGTGGCTCTGAAGGGGGTGTGTTCACGTGGATCAGTGGCTAGGGATCTGGGTAGTGTGGTTGTTGTTCTTCAGGGAGCCGAATAATGATGATGGTGTGCAGTGGCTGGTCGAGAGTTGAAGATGATGGTTAGTGGTTCTAGGGTAAGGCCGAGAGGGTGATGAGGCTGTGAAGAGGGTGGATCATGATCAATGGCCCCTTGATGCTGGTTGTCATGTGAGAGATGATGAAGGTTTTAGAGGTTCAATGGTTTCAGGATCCTTGAAGGTTGGTGATGATGATCGTCATTGATGGTCCAGAAAAATGATGAAGATGCAGGCCTTATGCAGTGATGATATGTGCATTGAGGATGCGTGTGTGGTGATGATGAAGGACGTATGCAGTGGCCTGTTTTTGGATGGTTTGTTCTAAGATGATGGTGATTCAGTGATGATGTGTAGATGAGCTGATGTATGCCCTGGCCGAGAGGGGTGTGTTGAAGGTGATCCAAGGGTTACAGTCCGTCAATGATAGTCAGTGAAGGTGATCTAGGGTTGCATGGCTGAGTGATGAGGATCTTTTGATGACCATGCCGAGAGTGTAGAGTTCATTTGGTGTACCTGGCTGACTATGGGTGTGAAGGAGTTGATGAGAGGTGAGGGGCGTCAATGGCAAGGGCTGGCCGTGAGGGATGAGGCGTCCAGTGAGCAATGGGGGCTGCCTGTGGCTTTTTCTTGCTATAGGCGTGGGCTGTGTGATGATAGAGGTCAGGGGCCGAGAGGAGTGGGTGAAGGGTCATCATCTGCCAAAGGCATGGGCGATTAGTGGTTGAGGCAGGGAGCAGTGTATGGGCGTAACTGATGAAGGTTAGGGGAGTTTGAATGGGCTGTTGCATGGCTTTTGTTGCTTAGTGTTTTGGCTTTGTTTGTTGTTTGGTGCTTTGTATGGGTGGTTGCATGAGTGAGAGTATGGGTTTTGGTTATTATTTTTGTTATTCACGTGGGATGCATGGCTTTTTGTGTTTGGTTGATGGAGTGTAAGGCATGTGAGGGGTTTGGCTTGTTGATTGCATGGAATGGGTGTGAGGTGTGGGTATTTTGGGCCGAGGATAATTTTTAAAATTGAGACCGAATGAGCGAACCCGAAGCTTGAACAAGCGAACCAAATCCAATAAAAATGTCAATTCTTGACCCTTCCCTTCCGACGATCGCTTTCCGCAACTTCCGCAACTAAAAAGTAGTGCCTCCATTCGAGGCTCATCATTGGGCTGATATGCAAAAATGCAATGCCTACAGTCGCCCCCACTTTGATGGGACTTGTTCAGTGTATGACAATGACAATCCTATCAAAGTTCGTGCAATGCATTTTTACTTACCTGGCTCGCCAGCTGCCACATGGTTTGCCTGCTGTGTTGAGTTGAGTTGGTCTGGTTGTGCCATTTTCGGCCTGTGCTCCATTTTGGAGCGTCATTTCCAACATCTGTTGTGTGTGTGCTCCATTTTGGAGCGCCATTTTCGGCATCTGTTGTGTGTGTGCTCCATTTCGGAGCGCCATTTTCGACATCTGTTGTGTGTGTGCTCCATTTCGGAGCGCCATTTTCGGCATCTGTTGTGTGTGTGCTCCATTTTGGAGTGCCATTTTCGGCATCTGTTGTGTGTGGTCCATTTTGGAGCGCCATTTTCGGCATCTGTTGTGTGTGTGCTCTATTTTGGAGCGCCATTTTCGGCATCTGTTACTTGATGAGAGGTGGCTCATTTTTGAATCGTTACTTGATGAGATGGTCTTTACCGCTACAATCCTGCGAACAAAATAAAAATTGTATGTATGTGATATGTATACATGTATGCATGGATGCATGATGTTGATGTGGGCCTCGCCCCTAAACCGATACCGATGTGGGCCTCGGCCCAAACCTATACTGATATGGGCCTCGCCCCAAACTGATACTGATATGGGCCTCAATCCCAAACTGATACTGCTATGGGCCTCGCCCAAACTGATACTGATAAAGTGGGTTACAACCCTGGGACACATCCCCAAAACTACTGATATAATGTGGGCCTCGACCCTGGGACGCATCCCCAAAACTGTTACTGATGTAGATGTGGGCCTCGACCCTGGGCACCTCGACCCGGAACTACAACCGACAACGGGGGCACCTCGACCCTGGGCACCTCGACCCAAACTGATACTGATGTGGACCTCGCCCTCGGATTGACACTGATATGGGCCTCGCCCCCAAATTGACACTGATATGGGCCTCACCCAAGCTGATACTGATATAGGCCTTGCCCCCAGATGGATATTGATGTGGGCCTCGTCCCCAGACTGATACTGATGTGGGCCTCGTCCCCAGACTAAAACTGATGTGGGCCTCACCCGCAAACTGATATGGGCCTCGCCCCAAACTGAAACTGATGTGGGCCTCGCCCCAAACTGATATGGGCCTCGCCCTAAACTGATATGGGCCTCGCCCCAAACTGATACTGATGCTGCTGCAGGCCTCAGCCCTGAGACTCATCCCCGAAACTGATAATGATGCTGATGTGGGCCTCGACCCTGGGACTCATCCCAAAAACTGATACTGTAACAGATGTGGGCTTCGGCCCTGGGACTCATCCCCCAAAACTAATACTGAAGCTGATGTGGGCCTTGACCCTGTGACTCATCTCTGAAAACTGATGCTGAAGCTGATGTGATGTAGGCCTCGGCCCTGGAACTCATCCCCGAAACTGATACTAATATGGGCCTCGCCCAAACTAATACTGATAAACTGGGTTACAACCCTGGGACGCATCCCCAAAACTACTGATATAATGTGGGCCTCGACCCTGGGACGCATCCCCAAAACTGTTACTGATGTGGATGTGGGCCTCGACCCGCAGATTGATGCTGATGTGGGCCTCAACCCTAGGACTCATCCCTGAAACTGATGTTGATGTAATGGTTCATCCCCGAACTGTACTGTATGGGATGGTCCATTCCCGAACCGTATTCGATTCTCGGTTTGTTCATTCTCGGACTCTGCTCCATTCTCCGATTTCCATACCCGTCAAAACTGATACTGTATACTTGGAGTGTCATACTCGGTAAAACTGATACTGTGTCTCCATACCTGAAGTGTCACACTCGGCAATACTGATTCTGTGTGGGCCTCGCCCCCAGAGTGCCATACCTGGAAAAACTGATTCTGACAAAGATGTGGGCCTCACCCTCCAAAGTGCCATACCCGGCAAAGACTGATAGTGACGTGGGCCTCAACCCGCAGAGTGCCATACCTGGAAAAGACTGATAATGATGTGGGCCTCGCCCCCAGAGTACCATACCCGGTAAAGACTGATAGTGATATGAGCCTCAACCCGCAGAGTGTCATACCCGGCAAGGACTGATAATGAAGTGGGCCTCGCCCCCAGAGTGCCATACCCGGCTGATACTGATCATGAACTGATGTGGGCCTCGCCCTCAGAATGCCATACCCAGCCGATACTGATCATGAACTGGTGTGGGCCTCGCCCCTAGGTTGAGATAGGCCTCGCCTTCAAACTGATACTGATGTGGGGCTTCGCCCCCAAGCTGATATGATATTCTACTTCACACATTACACCACCTCTCGCGAGATAATCTTTGATAGATAGACATATTTTTATCCTCAAAGAATGCTTCGTGTCAAAACCAGAGAACCTTCAAAGTACTTGATACACTCAACTTCGATCGTCTGAATAGGTGATCTTAACTAGACTCCTCGTGTGTGTGTGTCAGGGCTCTTTCGCAGCTTAATCCTTAAGTAAGCCAACTTGGTGATTTCGTTTCAGAGAATCGAACCAGTGGGTCTAACCAACTTGGATGTCTTGATCACATTCTGTGATTATTTCAACATACTCAACATGATATGGTTTTCATCTTTTTTTCTTTTGTCTCTTTCTTTTCATTTTGGAATTTTTTTTTTTTGACACACCTACCCTTTAAGGTAGCATTTCTCCTTATGGTGGTCCTAATACTCGCCCATAGGTAGCTTCACGCTTATCGGTTATAGGCGGTCTATTTTTTTCTTTCATATTTTCTTTTCAGAGACTTTTATTTTTATTTCCAACCATATCATATATCATAGCATCAGTAAACAAGTGTGGACACCCAGGCAAACGGTCATTCACTAATACATCATCTCTTCAACTAGTCACCTCGATAACTACTCAGGTTTCTACTGCTAGGATTCTGTAATCAAGTGCTCGTGAGTCTAACTAAGATCAATCCATTCAGGATACCAGACGAGAGCACGTCTCGCACTTATCGTTTCTAGGGTTTCTCCCTACAGCAAACAATGTCATCACCGGACATATGTCTAATTACCAAAGACTTCTCTCACTCATTTTTTTTTCTTTTCATTCTTTTTCATTTTTTTCGCTCTTTTTTTTTTTTCTTTCTTCTTTATTGAAACCTGCGAATACAAAACAACAGAGTAAAGACGTGTGCATGTAATGTATACGTATGCAAGTGTAGAGGTCCTCCCTGTTCATGATGGGTTAGACCCTCATTGTGCTCCTTGGCGCCATGTGTTTCCTCCTGATAGTTCTTCCTTTCTATTTAAAAACCTGCAAAAACAAAACACCAAACAATGGATGCAAGTTACGTGTATGCATGGATGAATTTCATATCCCCGTTGGGTTAGGTCTTCCGCCAATTCCTTTGGTGACTGCTCAGTCTTATCTTCCTCAGGCTAAAAACTGCTTCAATCTGTTTACATCGATCGACTCGGCGAACTCATTCTCTTTCAAGTCTGACAGTTTTACTGCTCTGTTTCCTAATTTCTGAATGACTATACTATCTTTTCTGCTTACTTCTTCTGAGGATTCCCCGGTGATCTTTCCATTTTGATTGTACAACTTTCTATTATCGGCTATACCGGGTACGGTCAAACCGGCCACAACATTAGTCAGAACTTGTAACATCTCAATAATTTCAGTTACTTTGGCTTCCAATTGATCTAGGCGGGATTCCCCGTTGACTGACTCACTCATACTGGTTGATGATCCCTTGACAAACCTTTCTTACTTCCCAACCCAACGGGAGTCTATGATGGCTTTTAAGACACAAAGGGTTAACATGATGCATGTATGCATGACATGTGTGCAATGCAAATAAACAAGCTCATAAAATAATTTACACTAATTGGCCCGTTATCATTTTAAAGTATTTAATCACACTATTGCGCAGTGCAAACTTGCCCCAGTTGAAAAGGCCCAACAGGTTTACACTTTGTGATAATATAACTAAATAACTTCAAATGATAAAAGGCACAAACACAAACTGGCCCATCGGCATTTTAGAAATTTTGGCCTAAATGTCAAAAGGACATGAACTTGTCCCAGTTTAAATGGTCCAACGAGTTCACATCTTTTGACAAAGAGTCCAACTAAATCCAAATGACAACGGTCCAAAACACAAGCATAAATACAGTAGTCATGATTAATTAAAACACAAATCACAAACATTATAAAACATTATTTCGGGGCCGATTCTCTATCCCCAGTGGAGTCGCCAGACTGTGGGACACAGAAACTGGACGACGCATGTTCCGGGCTCGCGGCCCGGTCGGGAGTACGGAGTAGCCCGCGGGGGACTAAATCGGAGAAATAAAATGGAGTCGCCACCTGGTGTGAACTGGGAAAATGAGATTTAAGGCCGCACTCACCCCTCGCAATGGAAGACCTCAAACCGTTGGGTTCGGAATGGTCCCTTACTTATGTCGTTTGTAATGAATGGATTTGTGCAATATTAACCAAGTCTACACAACATGCTTAAGAACAACCTATTAACCATGCATAAAACATCATCATGCTAAACAACCTAATCATGCATAAGAAAATAAATATCATACTAAACGACTACATCATGCTTAGAAACAACCAACTAATCATGCATTAAGCATCATACTAAACAACCTAATCATGCATAGGAAAATAAATATCATACTAAACAATTAAATCATGCTCAAGCACAACCAACTAGTCATGCATAAAACTATAACATATTAACATCCTAATCATACATAAAGCAATAATAAACTTAAACGACTACATCATGCTTAGAAAAATAAATAACGGAAATAAGATAAAAGGGTGCCCTCAGGTCTTACCTTTTTAGTCGCTTTCCGGGAGTGCGTTCCACGGTGCCGGAAGGGATATCGTTTTCCTGTTTTCACTGGTCCGCTGTTTCCGCTGTTTTCACGGGTCCGTTTTCACTGTTTCACTCGCGGTTTCGGGACGATTTCTGGGGCAATTTTCTGGGCTGTTATATGGTTAATTCGGGGACATATGGGTGGTCTGACTCACGGTTTTTTGGGTTTGGTCTCAGTGTTTTGGGCTCGGTTAAGGGCTAATATGTGTTGAGAGGGTTGGGCGTGTTGGTAATTTCTAAGGTCCCAAGATCAAATCAAGACATGAAAACATGCGTGAATACACCAATGAAGATAGCGGAATACTTACATTGATCGGTTATGTCGATTTGAAGACGAATCATGCCCAAAAACGCACTGCCTTGGTAAGCTTACTGCAACCAGTCCATGCTCACTGTCTTGGCAGTTTCGGGTCTCAAAACGAAGCTCCAAACTCCATCGGATGAGTCCCGCCTCATGGTCGAACTCCCTACCACCTTCGCAAGACTTGAAAGTGTGCTAGCACCTGATTTCTCACCATGAGAAACCACTCTTGCTTCCCTTATTCACGCCCAAACTGGTTCAAAACCAGTGAAGAATGGCCACCATTGCCGTGAGAGGAAGAGAGAATTTGAGAGAGATAAAATTGTGTATTAAGTTATCAAATGATTTACCAAAAATCAATTTATATTTATATTTATGCCATAATTTTCATTAAAATAATAAAATTATGACACATAACATGCAATGGCTTAGAGTGTCAAACACTCAAACTCCATGCAATGACATTGAGTGCAATGTACACAATCTACATGCAAAGCATTAGAATGACATGTGTCATGTGGGCCCCACACGTTTCCAAATGAAAGTGGGCCCACGTGCACTCACGCGTTCGGGTTCGATATTTCCGAAATACCGAGCTTACGTCGCGACGTTAATTAAATCGAATTTAAATAAATAATTGCGCCTGGCGAAATTATTATTTACGTCGCTAACGAATTAATTCTAATTAACTCGTTTGCCCGAATTAAAATCTGATTTTAATTCCGCGTCGAAATCTAATTTCGTCTAATTATATCGAATATATTAATACATCGATTAATTCCGAATTAATCGTTCTCTCTCTTTAGACGACATTTTATCCCAGATAAAATATCTCCGTTATTAATCCTAGATTAATTTTCTCTCTCTTCTGTATAATCCCAGATTATTCAAGAGTGCGAGTTGTGCGTCATCGGTGGATTATCGGGAAGCGACCCATGAGATCCCCGGATAATCTGGCAGTAAATACGGTCGTCGGAGTATCCGAATCACGTACGTACCAAGTACTACGTTCTACCGATTTACGAGACAAGGTCGACTCCTAGCAAAGCACCAAGTCTACCTAATTCTCCGGACATATCCATTTAAGAATATTAAGATCTGTATCAAGCGTAGTATACTAATGTATTGTGCATATCGGCCCAGTATCGGATAATCACGTGCTAGGGCTGGGGCTGGATAAGTGTCTGCCCTGTCCGAAACACATATCGGATATCTGGTAACTAGTCTCTATAATCGGATATTCATGACCTGGTCATAATATCACGATTGGATGCGCATCTCTTAAGAGCACTAATACCGTATCCTGCGTGACATCATCTCCACTATGACTGGAGTGATACTTCCGTCTTGACATCACATCCAATACACTACGATTCTCAATATGCCCGGCATTGGCGTACACAGAACTAGTACAGTCCTAGACGACCTCAACTAAAGTATATCGATTGTCGTAAGCATTAGCGATGTAAGTCTCAGGTTAAGACTATACACACCTACCTTGATTTCGGCCTCCCATAGACACATATTCATAATACCAATGGGATTCCGAGGGGTCTATCCAGAGCGAAGCTGTTTCCCGTACCATCGGTGAAACACGACCTCCTATCGCACTTGCATAAGTATCCAACACTATATATATGAGAACTATGCCGTTGTGTCCTCACAACGCACACAAGTGCAATACTAGCCTATTCCGCATTATCGATGTCCAGTCTCGATAATACTACGGCTAGGGATATTCAATGATTAATCCTTCGTGGACTGATACTGTCTCATATCATCTCAATCTAGGAACTAATCATAGGGACCTCTCTTCATTTATATATCTATGGTGATCTAATCACAAATGATGAGAGTGCAATTTCCTTATTACATAGTTAATTTGCTACAACAACACAATGATCTGTGCAAATAGTGACGCTATGGGTCATATTATCCAACAATCTCCCACTTGGCACATAGCCAGTCACTCGAGTGTCTAACACCCGAACTATGTACAATTCGCTCAAATTACTGAGGAAAGGTTTTCGTCAGCGGATTTGCTTAATTATCGTCTGACGCGATTTACACGATCATCACATCGCCACGATGTATGATCCGAACGAATCAGATGATATAGAAGTATATATCTGGATCGTTGATGAGACCTTTAATTCCTTAGCTTGTGCTGACGCCTAGCTCAGCTGCTAACAGAACTATATCTAATCTAATTAGATTCACTTTCGACCCAAAAGACTTCTATTGCTGCCTCAGCTGCAGCAATAATCCGCAATCGTTGTTTATTCGGCAACAGTTATCTTGTTAGGAAGATTTCCAGCTCACTGTCCCTGTTATTCAAACTTTATAGTACCATAGTATTTAATCGTTTTGGAAACTTGCAGTAGTGATCCCAGTCACTTCAAGTTCTCCTTCTCCATAGTTTAAGACAACATCTTTAGTTCTCTAAGATACTAACAGATGTCCTTAAATTCAATCCAGTGACTATCACTTGGATTGACCTGATTGTGACTCCATATGCTCGAAGCGTATGAGACACCAATACAAGTACATTTTAAATGTACAAATTCCAGAGAGTGTTAACAACTCCAAATCTATCCCAATAGATCTTTATTCCTTGAATAAAGGTTGTTACTCCCCAGAATTCTACGGAGAATTTCTATTGAAAGAATATCTATGAAAGCCAAGCTTTCACCAATTGCTTTATGGGAATTTCACTGTCAGTGCGCTCTCCCACTAACCTCCTTATATACACGAATTATTTCGTTTTGAGTTAAATCATAAACCATTATGATTATTTCAAAACGTCAGTCCAAGAACCTTATGCTTGCATCAATCCAAACATGGATCGAATAACCCGCAAACCTTGTTTGTCGGTTATATAAAATCGTCAGGATGTTGTAAACATCCTCCAAAAGGTTTCCTTTCAGGAAAGCGATTTTGATTTGTAACTGACATATTTCATAAATGAAATATACAGTTATCAACAAGCATCTTCAAAATGGACTTACCATGGCAACAGGTAAAAGGTTGAACCGTTATTAACACTATGTTGATAACGATACCTTTCATCAAAAGCCCAGCTTTGTACGTTGGTATGTTGCCTTCCATGTATGTCTTCCTTGAAGACGTTTAATGTACCATAGGCACAATGCCTCGTGGTACAACAACTAGTATCCAAATAATTGTTAAACATGGAATCCATTTTGGACTCATGGCACTTTGCCATAACAGGGAGTCGA
>SKCR01011914.1:0-35736 GCA_019454045.1 Zanthoxylum bungeanum | reverse complement strand
CAAGATAATGGTTTCATAATTTTCGGTGATGGGCCTTATATTCTTCTCCCAGGTGTTGATGTATCAAAATCACTTACCTATACTCCACTTTTCATCAACCCAGTAAACACTGAATCAGGTTTCTTAGGCGAACCTTCAGTTGAATACTTCATCGGTGTAAAATCCATTAGAGTCAGCGGAAAAGCTATACCATTAAACACAACATTGCTGTCAATTGACAGTGAAGGCTTCGGAGGAACAAAGATCAGCACCGTTAATCCTTACACAGTCCTAGAAACTTCAATCTACAATGCTCTTGTTCAAGCTTTTGTAAATGCCATGCCAAATGTCACCAGGGTGGCTCCAGTTGCGCCATTTGGGGCATGCTTTAATTCCAGTGACATCGTTAGTTCCCGTATGGGACCCTCAGTGCCTCAAATTGATCTTGTTTTGCAGAATAACAACGTGCTGTGGACCATCTTTGGTGCAAATACAATTGTGAGGGTTAGTAATAATGACGTGTCGTGTCTTGGGTTTGTTGATGGAGGAATGAGGCCAAGGACTTCAATTGTTATTGGAGGGCATCAATTGGAAAACAATCTTCTTCAGTTTGATTTAGCTAGTTCAAGACTTGGCTTCAGCAATTCGTTACTGTTCCAACGAACAATTTGCTCCAACTTCAACTTCACTTCCGCTTAGTTATGCAGATAAGATATCAATAGTATTGAAATAAATGGCCACGGTCCACATGGACACATAAAACTACGTACGTGGCATTGTGTTGTAAAATTTGCTGCATTATAATAAAGACTCGGGAGAGTTAATTAATCAGATATAGTATATGCTGCTTTGATGCTTTTTCAATTGATTCCATGTTGCATTATTGGCTTATATTAATATTGCTATCAATATCACATCGTTAATTGTTACATTATTAAAGTCATAAATTAAATAATTACTTTGAGATATATGTTCACGTCACGAATCGCTTTTCAAAGGAAAATCGTTTTCGAAATTTTATTTTCCAGCTCGAGAGAACTCTTTTCGAATTTTCAATCCACGCTGTTTTTTTTTTGCATTCCTCCATTGACTGATAAGTAAACGGTCATTGAAATGTCCAATTTGCCCTTTAATCATTTTGATCTCTCACAGCTCCAAGAGTCGGTTTGGTATACTTTTTATACACCCTTTTTTTTTTTTGCTCTTTGATATCATTAGGCTACCTTGCTAAAGATCGAGTTAGCATTTCGTTAAAATATAAAAAATAAAAAGAAAAGAAAACGCAAGAGAAATGGTATTTAGTGTTGTTCTTGGATAATTAATTTGGATGTGAAGCATTTGTGCTGTTCCGACAAAAATTTGTAATTATAATTATCCGATTTTTTTTTTAAATAATTATATGATTTTTTATTAAAAAATTATAATTATTTTTAATTTCCGGTTCGATTCGATACAATTCGTTTTTTTTTTTAAAAAATTTTAATAATAACAATTAAAATTTTAAAAATTTAATAACATTAACTAAATCTAACATTTGCTTAAATTTTTAATATTGTAACTCTTTTAACCATCACAACTATGTCAATAAATTTGTTTCATAAGATATAATCATCATTTAAATTATTTTAAATGCAGGAAAATAAAAATAATAATAGCCAAAACAAAAAATTATAAATATTTCATGAAATTAATCATTATTAAACCCTAAATAAATTAAATAATATAACAAATATAATTATAAAATAACAACATGATATTATTAGATTTTAAAAATTAAATAATTTAATTAATTCGGTTCGTTTTTTTTAGTTACAAATTTATTATAATTCGTTTCGGTTCATTATTATATTTAAAAAATCCAATAATTATTTTTGAAAAAAAAAATGTCACTTCGGTTCAGTTTAATTTTCCAATTTCAGTTATTTTTTTGTCCACCTCTAATTCTTAGAAACTTGGGAGATGCCTAGAGGTGTCCGAATCCAATTTTTTGTTTATATATAAATTAATAATAATAAAAAATTTACTTTGTGTGTTTTATAAATTAATGAAAAGTTTCGTTTGTTAATGAGTTAATTTTGATTTGCCCTGCGAAAAGAAAGAATATCTAATATATTTTTTGGTGAAAATTAAAATTTATCCATACTGAATCAATTTTCTCACTACTACATTGAACTTGGATGATCTCTGTATAATAGCTGTGATTTGATCTATTTCTAGTTAATGTATGAATGAGAGGTCTCCAAAAAAAAAAAAAAAAAAAAGAGTATGAATGAGAGGTCTCCAAGGGACGTGACTTGGTGGTGTAGACTGTAGAGCTCATGATCTCACATTGAGATCTAGTGTTCGAATCCAAGAAGTGTATTTCTTGTAAGTCCGAAATTGGTGGTTTGACGATGAGATTTTCAACGAATTAAAAAAAAATGTATGAATGAGAGAGTTTCCCAAAGATATATACTTGGGCTATATATATGCACACACATTGGGATTTTGGAGGGAAAATTCTTATTTTTTACATGAGTTGTGTTTCTAACATTGAATTAGGATTCCCTCAACCGTTGGATAGGTTTCATGCCATCCTAATCCTTTGTTACCTATTTGAGCATTTTTTTTTCTTGACATTTCGATATTGTGACATAAAAAGCCGATAGAAGTCGTGAAAGGAACTATAGATGGAGTCTAGCCAAGGGCTGGAACTAGGACAGAGCCTTGAAGCCCAAAATGAGGATGGAGCCTTAAAACCCAGATGGAAGATGGAGCCCATGAGGGAATCCAAGAAAGAGTGCCTTGTTTGGATGGATCACATACAAAATATTATTGTATTGCTTTGTGTGTATATGTACTAAATTTAAAAATATTATTATTCTGTACACTCTGTCAGCTACTAAAAAAAATACTCACTTAAATCATTTAATTTATTCATGTTTATTTATTCTATACATGCATAAAGTTTATTCAACACACCCAAAAACCTAAATTAATTAATTAAAATATTTTCGAAGAACGATTTAAAGTATAATTCTCCTATTAAACTAACAACGAAAATGGATATCAGCACAGCTATGAATTCGTAAAAAAATTCGTCACAGACTTTGTTTTTAAATTATAATTCACGAGTGGGTGGGTTCATGAAAAGCCACATGACAGTTCATTAATCTCGAAACAAATTAAGCGCAAATTAAAATTACAAACAAAACGAAAGATAGATAAAGAAGCCACACGAGTCACCGCTCATTGATCGCGAAACAAACTAAGGGGCAAGCAAACGAAATGAAAGATAAAAGATTTTACTAATTAAGCATGGGATGTAAAGTTGAAATTGGAACAAGTTGTTTGACGGAACAGGAGAGAAGAGCTGAAGCCTAGCCTTGATGCTGCCAAATCAAACTGTAGAAGATTATCTTCCAATTGATGACCTCCTATCACAATGGAAGTCCTTGGTTCCACCCCACCATCCACGAATCCAAGGCACATCACATCGCTTTTAACATTTACCATTGAATTTGCACCAAAGATACTCCAGATTACACTATTACTCTGCAACACTAGCTCAATCTGAGGCACTGCTGGTCCAACACGTGTGCTGCCAATGTGGGTTGAATTAAAGCACTTCCCAAATGGTGAAACTGCTTTAACTCTTGGGACATCGGCTAACTCTTTGATGAATGCTTTAGTAAAAGCTTTGTAGATTGATGCTTCCATCACTGTGTAAGGATGGACGGTGCTGATCTTGGTTCCACCGAAACCCTTTTTGTCAATAGATAGCAATGATGTGTTTAACGGGACAACATGTCCGTTGATTTTAATAGACTTTACTCCAATGAAGTAGTCAGAAGAAGGTATGTCTGTAAAAGTAATAGATGCTGTTGTTACAGGATTGAGGATTAGTGGGGTGTAAATGAGAGACGTGGAAACATCAATGCCAGGTTGCATAACATAAGGCCCGTCACCAAACAAGACGACGCCGTTAGATTTGGTGGAAGGACTCAAGCAAATGGCAAACTTTCTACGGAAGCTAAAAGCAGAAGAGAAGAGAGATGGAAGTGAAATTTTAGGTCTTCCAAGGCCAGCCATACCCATAACGCCATTTGCAAGACCTGTTAAATGAAATTTATCAGCACAGACAAAGAGAAGCTTAGGCACTGTAACAACTTTGCCTGGATTCTTGCCATCGGTGGATTGGATAGAAGCGACATCCATAGAGACCGGACCGTTAAAGGAAATGCCGTTTAGAGTGTTTTCTGGTAAGAGATTGCAAGTATTATTGTGGCAACCTGGCCTAGGTTTAGAACCAAAGCAGTCAAAACAATAAGGAGCATTAGCGAGGGAGCATGGAGCCGAATGGCAAGGGGCAAATTTATAGGAAGATGATACATATCCTTCTTCACATGTGACCCAAAGAAACTGTCCTCCAAGATCAAGGGTCAATTTAACTGGCACAAGAGGGGTTCTTTGTTTGATCTGAGTTAGATATTGCAGAGTTGATGAGTCTTTGGTAACCGGAAGAACTAATCCTTTTGGTCTAAAAGATGTTTTGGCTATTGAAGGAGAGATCAAAAGGAGCAGATAATAACATGCGAGAAGAAATTTGGAAGAGATAGCCATTTGGTTTTGGAAGTAGCTAGTAGCGACCAGCAAAGTTATTTATAGTTAGTTTTTTATGTTTCATATATTTTGCCTTTATGAACTTTCGGCTAATAAAACAACTTTACACCAATACTCTCAATTACATAATTTAAGGTATTATTAAAATATTTCAAGTTGATCATATATCGAGATGATAATATACATCTATATATTATTTCAAGTTGATCATAGATCTCGATGAGATGCTATCATGACAATAGTGAACGACGATTATACAGGAGATTTTATTAAAAAACCTAATAAAAATAGAAGTTTTTTTATTTAATCAAAACTTAACTTAAAAAAATAGAAGTTTCTCTATCTAATCAAAGTGTAATTTAAAAATGGATGGGGCTATTTGCACTTTAAACTAAGAGTGTCAATGGGTCGGGTCAGACCCGGGCTTAATTTGATAAGCTCGGCTTGAGCCCGACAAGGAAAATACTAGTCCGGATCCGGGAAAAGTTCGGCTCGAGCGTCTGTCGAGCCGGGCTTGGGCTTTATCCGACCTATTTTTGTAAAAAAAATTGAAAAAAGGTTAAAAATATACAAATATAAAATACATTCACATTATATGCAAAAATAATTCACAAATACATCAAAAGTTTCATCGATAAATTAACAATTCAAATACTACAAACAAATGCAAATGCTATAAACAAATGATTTTTTTTTTTTTTTAAGCTCGGGTCGGGCGGATCCAGGCTTAATATGCTAAGCCTGGTTAGGGCCCGAGCTCGAGCCGGGCTTATAAATCTAGGGCTCGGCCCGAGATTTTTTAATCGCGATCCGGGCCGAACCGGACCGGACCCGGACTTTCTGCCATCTCTACTCTAAACACTCATTTCTTGAAATTTTAAAATTAATTTTCGCTCAATATACTATTTAAAATACCAAAAAAATAATCACTTCAATTCTTTATATTATTATTCATTTATCTTTAATGACTCTACAAACTCATTAAAATATTCAACACAAAAAAAAATTAACTTTGAACACCATTTTTCATTAAAATTTATTTAAAAATATGGCGTTCAAATCTTTCCTTTGCTTGTGAGATAGGTGTGGATTCTATTTGAAGAAATTATTAATAGATACAAAATCAAAAAGAAAGAAAAATAGACAAAAATATAATATGTTTATAAATATATATTTAATTAATACTCGAATTTGGTATGGCTTCTTCTTGGAAGCTATTGTTCGAGTAATTTGAAGATTTATCCCGAAATTGATGGTTGTTTTTCGTTCGAAGATAATATAGGAAATTAACCACTCGAATAAATTTCTTTCCACAGAATAAATTTTGTTTGGTTAGTTGGAAACCAAATAAACTTTGCAAGCAAACAGAAAATCACAGAAAAATTAAAATGTTAACAGGGTTGTGGAGACGATAGTGGCTCCAACCTACACCACAAGCTCAAAAAGGATCAATTTTTGCTCTCCCCTCAACAAATTTTTTCGAACCCCTCTTTACAAGTGGTGAAATATAAAAAATTGCTAACCGAAAAAACTTCCTCCTCTTCCGAATCTATTATTCAATATTCCACGCACATGACATTAGTCCATATCGTCTGCCTTGTCAAATCAATTCAACAAAATATTTATGGTGTGAGAGCTGAGGGAGTCTCGGTGGCGGGTTAATCTTATCAGGATTCTCTATCAACGAGAGCTTCTATGTTGTGAATAACACACAATAATAGAGGATAATTTGAGAGAAAACTCTTCTTTTATATATCCACAAAAGAATTACAAAGCTTACAAACAAGCTTTACAAAAAACTCTCACCAATCACTCTCACTACTCTTTCACACATTTAGGGATACTTAGGAATGATCTGGGGGCTCTAATTTATAGTGCCCAAACCGCGTGAACAGTGCCACGCGGTTTTGGCACAACGTTACAGCTTGCCATAGCTGTTGCCCTGCTTTCTTTTCTCTTTCGTCGCACACGTTTTTGCGGCTGTGCATTGCCTGACATTTACTTCAACAAATCTCCCCTCGGTGAAGATTTCCCAAAATCTGAGCCGACCATCAATCATCCAAACCGGATCCTCCAAAGGATCCTCCCCTGGCTGCATCTGTATGACTGCCTACGTACCCTGAGTTGGGATCAAGCCAATCGTAGTTCTCTGAATCTCCCCACTCTGACTATGTGGAGAGTTTTGTCATCCCGGCTATGGCACGACAGATTTCAAGCTTCTCCTTCGGTAAAACCTTCGTGAACATATCGGCACCGTTGTCGTCGGTGTGAATTTTCCTGAGTTCTAACAGCCTTGAGCTCAGGACGTCCCGTATCCAGTGATACCTCACATCGATATGTTTTGACCTCGAATGAAATGTGGAATTTTTACCGAGATAGATAGCACTCTGGCTATCGCAGTACAAAATGTACTTCTCCTGCTTGAAACCCAATTCCTGGACGAATGTCTTCATCCACAGCAATTCCTTGCAAGCTTCTGTCGCTGCAATGAATTCTGCCTCTGTTGTAGAAAGTGCAACACACCTCTGCAACCTCGACTGCCATGCCACAGCTCCTCCTGAGAGAGTAATCAGATACCCCGAAGTAGACTTTCGGGTATCCACATCTCCTGCCATATCTGAATCGGTGTAGCCCATCAACACTGGTTTGTCGCTGCTTCCAAAACATAACCTCATCTTGGATGTGCCTCGAAGATACCGCATAATCCATTTGACGCATTCCAGTGTTCCCGTCCTGGGTTTGACATAAACCGGCTGACCAATCCAACTGCGTGTGCTAAGTCTGGCCTCGTGCACACCATGGCATACATAAGACTTCCCACTGCTGAGGTGTATGGAACCTGTTTCATTTCCTCCTTCTCTGTCTCAGTAGAGGGACTCTGT
Source organism: Zanthoxylum bungeanum (assembly GCA_019454045.1). Lineage (NCBI taxonomy): Eukaryota > Viridiplantae > Streptophyta > Magnoliopsida > Sapindales > Rutaceae > Zanthoxylum > Zanthoxylum bungeanum. Next base: position 28,273 of record SKCR01011914.1, on the reverse strand, counting down.
CTCGTACTCAATCTAAAGTGGGTAGCAAGAGGAGTGCTAACCGCTTTAGCCTTGTCCATCTGGAATCTCTGAAGTACCTTCTCGATGTACTCCTCCTGTGACAAGTATAACTTCCTGGCTTTCCGATCACGACCGATCCTGATGCCAAGAATCTGTTTAGCTGGCCCCAAGTCTTTCATCTCAAAAGACTTACTCAGTTGCTGCTTCAAATTATCAATCCTCGATTGATTCCTGCCAACTATCAACATATCATCTACATATAACAGTAAGATGATAAATCATCATCGTCAGAAAACTTCTGAACGAAAACAAATGGTCTGAAGTGGTCTTCTTGTATCCCTGCTCCCCCATAACTGACTCAAACTTCACGTACCACTGTCTCGGTGCCTGTTTCAAACCGTAGAGGCTTTTCCTGAGTCTGCACACAAGTCCTCTTTCCCGCTGACTCTGAAGCCTTCTGGTTGCTCCATGTAAATTTCTTCTTCCAGATCCCCGTGAAGAAATGCGGTCTTGACATCCATCTGCTCAACTTCCAGGTCGAGGCTTGCTGCTAAGCTGAGTACCACTCTGATGGATGACATCTTCACAACTGGAGAGAAGATTTCATCGAAGTCAATGCCTTTCCTCTGATTGAATCCCTTGACAACTAGTCTGGCTTTGTACCGGGGTTGTGAAGTGTGCTCCTGTTGCTTCACCCTGTACACCCATTTGTTCTTCAAAGCCCGTTTGCCTCTTGGCAATTTCACCAACTCAAAAGTGTGATTGTCATGCAAAGATTTCATCTCATCTTGCATGGCTTCCTCCCACTTTTCTCTGTCCTCTGTTTCCACAGCCTCCTGGTAGCTCTCGGGTTCTCCCCCGTCAGTAAGCAGCACATACTCATATGCAGAGTATTTGGTTGAAGGTCGCCTCTCTCTGTCAGACCTTCTCTGTGGAACTGTTGGTGGAACTTCTGGTACTGGTGGTTGATCATGATCATCATCTCTGGGAGCTTCATCACCTGTACCCTCATGTCTGGGAACCTCATCTTCAACTCGTACTGGCACCGGTGTATGAGGTTCTGGATTCACATTTCTGTATTGCTGGGGCATTGTCTTCATCTCCTTCCGGATATCTTCTATGGTCTGGTCTTCAACAAAGACAACATCTCGGCTTCTGACAATCTTCTTCTCCACAGGATCATACAGTTTGTAGCCGAAATCATCCTGACCATAGCCAATAAAGACACACTGTCGCGTCTTTGCATCAAGCTTGGATCTCTCGTCCTTTGGGATGTGTACAAAGCTTTGCACCCAAAGACATGCAAGTGTTCGTATGACACTTCTTTACCTGTCCAAGCTTGGTTAGGAACATTACCTTTCAGTGCGACCGCTGGGGACATGTTCAAAACATGAACTGCTGTGATGAGTGCCTCCCCCCAGAATGTCTTCGGCAGCTTGGCTTGTGACAGCAAGCTTCTGATCCTCTCGCACAAGGTTCTGTTCATCCTCTCAGCTAGGCCATTCAGCTGAGGTGTCTTCGGAGGTGTCGTTTGATGTCGGATTCCTTGCGTCTTGCAGTACTGATCAAACGGACCTCTGTATTCTCCACCGTTGTCTGTTCTGATGCACTTCAGTTTCTTGCCGGTTTCTCTCTCCACCAAAGCATGAAACTCCTTGAACACTCCCAGCACTTGATCTTTTCTCTTCAAGGTGTATGCCCAGATCTTCCTTGAATGATCATCAATAAATGTCACAAAATACAGTGACCCACCAAGTGTTCGTGTCTGCATCGGACCGCATACATCTGAATGTATGAGATCTAGTACCTCCGGTTTCCGTTGAGGCGGTGAGCTCTGGAAGGACACTATGTTCTGTTTTCCAGCCATGCAGTGTTCACACTTCCGTAAGTGTGAGTTCTTCAATTCCGGAAGAATATTCCGCCTGCGTAGTATCTCCATCCCCGTTTGGCTCATGTGACCGAGCTTTTTTGTGCCATAGCTCGGCTGCCTCATTACTGTTGACTGTATTTATGCTACTATTTGAAAGCTTAACATGCATCAAATACAGAGTTGAATCTTTCTTACCTCGTGCCACGACCATTGATCCTTTAGTTAGCTTCTAGGTATCGTTACTAAAGGTGCTGCAGAAACCTTCATCATCCAGCTTGCCTATTGAGATTAGGTTTAACCGGATATCTGGGATGTGCTTGACTCCCGTCAACACTAGCTTTGTCTCGTTCTCTATTTCAAGGCAGATGTCTCCAATGCCGACGGCTTTGGACTGTCCGTCATTCCCCATCCTTACAGCACCATAGTCCCCTGATGTGTAAGATGAAAAGAAGTCTCTGCGAGATGTGGCGTGTATGGATGCGCCACTATCTATCACCCAACTGGTCTCGTGGCTGGCAAGATTCACAACATCTTCTTCATACATTATGCAGAAGTCTTTGGAGGTTTTCTCGGTGGTAGTAGCAACTCTTTCTTGATTAGAGTCACCATCTCTCCTGGACTGCTCGTTCTTCAGTTTGTAGCAATCCCGCTTCATATGGCCTTTCTTTTTACAGTGATAGCACTCAATATCCCTCGTTCTTGATTTCCCTCGGTTCTTGTCTGATCTCCCTGGGCCGGCTTTTACTTTACTCCTCCCCCTTCTGGTGTTCTTTCTGTCACTAGAGCTTCTGAGGTTGAGGCTGATGCTGACTCCTGCATTCTCGTCCTCTTTTCTTCCTCGAAGATCCTGGTCTTTGCCATCTCCATAGTGACTTTCCCATCTGCGGCTGAATTGATCACCGTAGATCTGAACGTTTCCCAAGATTCTGGTAACGTATTAAGGAGTATTAAGCCATTTACCTCATCTCCGAAGTCTATGCCCAATCCAGACAATTCCTTCATGGTTCCGAGGAAATCGTTGATATGGTCCGCCACAGCTGTACCTCCTGGTATTTCAAACCCATCATCTTCTTGATGTAGTACAGCTTGTTGTTTCCAGTCTTTGCTCGGAAAAGCTCCTCCAGCTTTCTCCATAAGACACGTGCATTTGCTCTTCACTGACATGGTTGACGATACTGTCGTCGATCCACTGACGAATAGTACTGCATGTTTTCTGGTGAAGATTAGCCCACTTCCATCATCGGTCATTCCTTCTGGTTTCTTCTCCTCCAGAAATACCGATCCATCATAGTCCTTCACATACAGAAGGTCTTTCATCCTTCCTCTCCATGTGAAATAGTTTGTACTGGTTAACAAAATCATTTTTCCGTTGCTCCCCTCCATCATAAAAATTCTAAGCAGAATTTCAAAAAACGGACCTCACCGTTGCGTCCGGAATGGTCGAAAATGGTGGAAATGACACTTCGTTTGTCAAAATCCGACACAGGGACCAAATTGCAAATTCCAGAAATTACAGGGGTCAAAGTGCAATTTCCGAAAGTTCAGGGGCCAAAGTGCAATTACGGAAAAGTTCAGGGACTAAATTGCAATTTACAAAAGTTCAGGGACTAAATTGAAAATATCTGAAAGTATAGGGGCTAAATTGTAATTTTCAGAAAGTTCAGGGACCTATCTGAAATTTACCAGGCACCGCTGACGTGGCAGCTGACTGGGCGCTGACTGTGCGCTGACGTGGCGCTGACTGGGCGCTGACGTGGCGGATGACTGGGCTGCTGACTGTGCGCTGACTGGCGCTGACTGGCGCTGACTGGCGCTGACGTGGCGCTGACGTGGCGGCTGACGTCACCGTCTTCTTCCTTCAGCGGCGCGTGCGGCGCGTGTCTGCGCGTCTGGCGCGTGGATGTCCTCTGGTTGGCGCGTGCGGCGCGTGCGGCGTCTCTGGACCTCCGTTCGATCGCCGGAAAATACCACCGTGCTCGTCTCGCCGTGAAAAGTCCGATGGTATGCTCAAAATCGATTTTCGACAACTTTCGTCGGAATCGACTTTCCGAACCGAAACTTTCGTTTCGAATTTCGGGATCCCTCCGTGGAACCGTAGCTCTGATACCACTTGTTGTGATTAAACACACAATAATAGAGGATAATTTGAGAGAAAACTCTTCTTTTATATATCCACAAAAGAATTACAAAGCTTACCACACAAGCTTACAAAAAACTCTCACCAATCACTCTCACTACTCTTTCACACATTTAGGGATACTTAGGAATGATCTGGGGCTCAATTTATAGTGCCCAAACCGCGTGAACAGTGCACGCGGTTTGGCACACTTTACAAGCTTGCCCATAGCTGTTGCTGCTTCTTTTCTTCTTTCGGTTCTTCGGGCGCACACGTTTTTTGTTTTGCAATGCTGTGCATGCCTTGACTTTACTTCAACAACACTCTAAGTATGTAAATAAATGACAAATAATTAAATGCCCGGCTTGTTTTGTTTGTTTGGGAAAATGGGCAAAACGGTTGTGTTTATTTATGTTTTAAAACTAAAACAAATTTTGTTTCTCTTGCAAATCATGTTTTACATAATTACAAAAACATTTATAAATAAACATACACAGGAGATTTCCTTTCCTTCAATTGTAAAATTCATGAATTTTACTACTTAATTTTATCGAACACCATAAAATTTTTTGTTATTTTCCCCTGGTTTTATAGGCTAGTTACAGAATTAGAATGCAATTGAACTGCATTCAAGTGCTTTTCTTCTTTTGTAGCATTTAAAAAGATTAGTAATAAAAAAGCTTTGAAATGTAAGAAATTGTAGTTCATCAGTGTGCTGTGAGCCACTTGTTCTAGAAAGCAGGAGGCCTACAAACCAGAGACGGCATATTTTAAGGTATAGAATCGAATTAATTCAACTTGTTAATTAATAACTTAATAATAAGGCATGATATACAACTCTGACACCATACATGCCTCGGCCACTGTATCTGATTAATGTTTGTTAAGTTGAGGTTTAGATGCGGGCGTATAATTGTATTTTTTATATCTTTGTTAATATTTTCATTATTTTTATGGTAAATTTAGTCAAATATTTGAATAAAATAAATTTAGATTTAGAATTATTCAAGTGATGCATTGTAAAATTTTATAGTTTTTTTTAGTAGGGTTTGGAAAATGAGCCGGATTTTGAAAAACTCTTCATAATTTTAAACTTGTTTATTTAAGTTTGGATTTAATAAAACACAATAATAATAATAATAATAATAATAAATATCAATTCAAAGTTTTAAAAAAATGATTTTTCTAAAATCTTAAAAACATCAATAAACAATCTTTGAATTAAAAACGAATTTTTCAAAACCCGGCTCATTTGCCATCTATCTTTTAGTTTCCTTCTACAAATAACAAGGATTCTATAATATCACCTCGTACCATATGATCCTTCTCTTTTGCACTATTATACTTTACCATCTCTCCTTCAGTAGCCCTAAACCAAATTCAATTGTTCTTCCTGTAACAAAAGACCCATCAACTCCCCCATACCTTTCTCAAATCAAACTAACCCTAGATCTTGGTGGCAAGTTATATACAAAAAAACAGTACAGTCTTGTACAAAAACAGTATAGACAAAATCAAATTCTAATTTTAGTGATGGAATAATTTCTATAATCAACACATGTTCTATAAATAATAATAGCACATGCACTTGTGTCGCCTACTCACGTACAGACAAAATCAACGTTCAGTAATCTTATCATCTCGAGATCTACGATCAACTTGAAATATCTTTTATACTCTCAAAATTATTATAATGGAGTATTGGTTGGTGTACTACATATATTTAGTGAAAGTTAATGAAGTTTTATTGCAGAGCTGGCCGGCATGGGGGTTGTGATTAGAGATTGTAAGGGTCGGGTGGTAGCTTTTGGAGTTTGATCAACACTTCCTTCTTTAAGAGATTGAGGTGAATTTTCTTTGTATTTCAATCTAAATGTAATTACAATGGAACGACCATTATATAGGCAATATAAGTAAACTAAAATACGATGGGAAAATCTAATTATGTATACAATGAATGAAAATCGGAAGTTGCATAGAATATACGACTATAATAGGAATGTAAGTAATAATATCTTTAACAATAATAATATTCTTAACACCCCCTCAAACTCAAGCTGGTGGAAGAGAAGCAAGCTTGAATTTGGAAACCGATTCGCGAAAGCGCCCTAGAAGCTGAGGCTTGGTAAACAGATCAGCAAGTTGATCTGCATAGGGAATGTCATAAATTCGAATAGAGCCTTGGCTGATATGGTGACGAACAAAATGACAATCAATTTCAATGTGTTTCGTGCGTTCATGATATACATCATTATGTGCGATATAAATGGCACTTTTATTGTCATAGTAGAGAAGGGTAGCATGGGAATGCGGAACACCCATGTCACCGAGGAGCCAGCGTAACCAAATGAGTTTTTGAGTAGCATCAGCAATCGCACGATATTCAGATTCAGTACTGGAGCGAGAAACCGCTGATTGTTTCTTGCTACACCAAGAAAAAAGAAAGTCACATAAGAAGAGGCATAAATCAGTTGTTGATCGTCGATCAGTGGGATCATCCGCCCAACTAGCATCAGAATAGGCACACGGCTCAAGAGATGAAGCAGCGGAAAATGAAGATCATGAAATAATGTGCTCTTGATGTAGCGAAGTAAATGAAGAACAACATCATAGTGGGCAGAGCGGGGGGCATAAATAAACTGACTAACAATATGAACCGCGTAGGTAATATCAGGTCGAGTAACTGTTAAATAAACCAAGCTGCCAACAAGCTGACGGTAAAGAGTAACATCAGGAAGAGGGGTACCATCGGTGACAGCAAGTTTAATTTGAGGATTCAGAGGGATAAAGGTGATCTTGTTAGGGTTGGTGCTCCGAGTGTCAATCCGGATCGTATTTATGTCCGATTCATAAATACGAGCGGTTCAATTTTCCATAATATTACTTAATTTAATGGTAACACCCTTTGTCTTTTATACACTTATTCGATCTAATCACGATTAGATATCTGATTACGATTAGATCGAAACTGAATCTGGTTTAGTGATACGTGTATATTAGACAAAGACCCTATGATTTACAGTATAGTGCGCAGTTACAACGTAATTTGTAATTGACATTGGGAAGCGCACTATTAGTTACATATCCTTAAATAAAGTTCATGGTCAAGATTTACTAACACGTGTCGGTTAGTAAAATCGGCTGAGACCAGTACATGTCGTATATCGTGACTTGGTCCGATGGTTTATCCCAGTGAACCATGAGTATTAGGAGACTCGTATAGATATGTATGTGTTTATTTGATAAGACACTGAACGACTCACTGGAGGTTTCCTAATAGATGGTACACCAACGTCAATAGGAACCTTCTCGAGTTGAGCGAGCATAGTGGTCCTTCGACTTGAGATACCATTGTGGATATATGAGCTATCCTCCACACTTTGATGGCAGTCACATCAACGATATATTCATGATCAGACCTCCGCTTGTTCGTTGGGTGTGGACTGATGCTCATGATATCCTGTGCGTATCAAGATATGATTCGTCAGTCCTGTGTACAGGGCATATGCATCCTCACATGTTTACGATCTAGTAAATCCATGGCCGTGGTATAACTTCGAAAATCAGTTCCGAGTGTTATTTAGAGATCGTAAATTAAAAGTCGACTGTATTATACCGAACGGATTTGACGTTCTGATCTATATCCCAGGTATAATATGGATGGCCTGTGACGGAGGGATTATACGTATGCTATGACCTCGACTTGCATAGTTTAGCGAGATTATCTGTGGTCGTCATAATCTATGAATATGTGGATTATGGACACGAAATTGGATTTCGTGACAGATATACCTAAACTTAGAGAGTCCCACAATATGAAGTGTACTCGTTGAGCACTTGGGCAACTCGATATGAATAATACGAATTATTTATAATACTTCACCGGATTAAATGAGTTAATTCGGATCGTTAAACGATAACATATGTAATTATGAGATTTTATCCGCTAATAATTATTGTGTATTTGTATTTGATACATAATACGATTAAATACACATTAATTATTTGTCAAATGAGATTTTGACACATGCCATAAATATATGTATTTATTATTTAATGTAAATAAAAATACATATATGGTTGTTAATTAATTATTTAGTTATTTAATTTTTAAATAATTAAATAATTAAAAAATTTAATCTTTATCCATTAATCATTATTTGAATGATATATGGTGCGATATGATTGGAACACATGGCATGGCTTTAAAGTAAACTCTATGTATTCAAATGTGATTTGTTGTTATAAAGTTTGCATTAAAATTAATAGATTTAATTATTTTTTGGACAAAAAAAACCCCTAATTTCGACCACTTCTTCCTTATATTAGAAAATTTGTTTCTCTCTTTTGTTCATTCATCCACAATGGCCGAAAGTCTCTCAAACAAATTGGTTTCAAATCTTGTTTGGTTGGAGTTGGCACAATTTCCAGAAAGTGTTTCCGACTTGAAATAAGCGAAAACGGCCAAAAACGGCGTTACCGGGTGGATTTTGAGCCAACCAAGTGACGGTTGTCCAAACCGTGAGTCCGTCACTGTTTGGGCATCCTATGAACTGTCCCGACACTTTTGGAGCTGACCTGGGCAGTTTCCATAAGTGTCGGGTAGTCGATTCGATCAAAAACGCGTTTTAGTTAATTTTACGGAAAACGGTTTTCGTAAAAGTTTCGCGAGTTTTCACCATATTTATGTTGATATTTTATATTGAATAAATATGTTTAGGTGAAATATGAATAAATTATTCATATTAGATATTGAATAATTTATTCGGTATTTTGAAAAAGTTTTAAAATACGATTTCGCCCGAACCCGCGCTTCCGCTGCGCCCCAACCCCAAAACCCCAACAAAAATGATATCAGAGCATGTCTGATGCTTCATCCATTACATTATTCATGCTTGATATTTGATATTTAATCCAATTTTATTGTTCGCACATGCATGTAATCTTGATATGTTTCTTTACTTTTCGGTTTTACGTTATCGGAAAATGTAACAGAAATTTAATCGTTAAATTAAGTTGTGTTTTCTAAGGTAGAATTGAAATGTTTAGAAAATGATTTAGATTAAAATTCTTCATTGGATGTAGATTAAAACTTCTGTAGGAAAATCCCTGCTTTTAAATATGGCTGTAAAGTAACCTGTATTGGATACATGTTTCTTGGTCCGCCTTGTCAGTACGGATGCAAATGATTTCCTGATGCTATAGCTATATCGTGCCAAAGCTGTGCAGTTATGGTTGATGGTAGTTCATTTGCGCCGGTAGAACTTATATGATAAGAGACAAATTCAAGTGAAAGTGGAAATCTTGAACGTGCCAAAGCTGTCAGGACTACACCGGTAGCTTGAGTTTGTCATTGACCAGTGTAGCCTTGATACACCTCCCTGTGAACGTGCCAAAGTTGTCACAGTGAGAAACGGTCAGGACCAAAACCAGGAGTCACTGATGAGTGATTGACAATGATTTGTCTACCTAATGAATATACGTAGGCGAGAACGTGCCAAAGCTGTGAGTCGAAATATATTCATGGGATCCTACTCTCACTATGGAATTCGATTTAATTATTGAATTCCCGTTGTCCGTTGGGGATTACGGTATTACGTAAAGTAGTGGGAGACACCACTGAGTTTAAAAATCCATAACTTAAGCAGGGTGTAATTTTGTGGAAAATTCTGCTTCGTTTTTTTTTATTCTATATTGTTCATATAATTATGCTTCTAATCCACTCCATGTCTATTATTAGAATATGTTTTCTGACTTTACTTATGGTTTCATAGTTCTAGAATAGGTTCTAGAAAGACCGTAGACTTAAATATTGTTAGATTAGATGAAACCATTGGAACTGTTGTTTCGATTTTCTTTTGAAAATCAAGATGGTTTGTGATTTAGTTTCTAAGTCACGTTAGGTAATCTAAATAGATATATGTTTTAGGATATTAGTCTAGTTAGAATTATTTCTTATACAGTAAGAATTGACACAAATCGGTTCATGTCTCGAGATTCTTGACTGGCATTAAGAAAAACCCTTAAGTGTTTGTTTGTCTTATAATGACGTTTCTTGGCTTTTAGTGACTTTCAGAAGTCACGTGTCTGACACAGTTTGCTAATCAATTATTTTACAATCGTTGTGAATAATTGATCGCAAATTATAAAGCTCAAGAAAGGAGATACATATAGTTATGTATAGAGAATTATGATTCCCACAATACGACGACTATAAGTATTGGATATAAGATCTCTTGTCTAGTTAATTAAAATAATGTTTAATAACTGTTTTGATATTTGATATCGGAACTTGAGGCTATTGGATAGTTACTTGTTCTGTATAAACAGTTGTTACATATTTTAATATGACTAGTAGTGTCATTATTGAAAAGTTAAACATTAAGAAAAATATTCGGCAAAATATAAATGACTTAGAACTGTGCTTTTTTGAGATTTTATCATAAAAACATTAGATGTTTGTTCCTTATGGTAAATGATGGTTTGATACGAGTTCACACCACGTATTTTTTTCCATTTAATGAATATTATATTCATGAAGTGATTAAATCTCATTTAACCAATGATCGTCATTTGACCACCGATTTATTAAACTAATACATTGGATGTGTGTAGTTTAATGAATTAGAAATTACCTTAAGATAGTTTTCTATGCTCCGTAACTTAGTTAATGATTTGTCATGGCTTAGTTACGTGTTTCCAGTAGAGAACATGTTGAACGTCTTGAATTGTTCAAAGATTTTTATTATGTCTCTGATGAAACGTAAATGGAATATTTTAAATGGTTCAAAGATATTCTATTTGTAGTGTTGAAAACTATAAAATCCATCTTGTGTCTTTGAATTGTTCAAAGATGTTTGATATAATCAAACGCATGAATTTAAGGCAATTAGTTCTAGAGTTATTTAATGAATATGATTCTTACTCAATATTAAACTTCCATGATTCATTATGATGGAATTGGTCAGTGGGAGTTATCGAATCTTATATGATTTGATTCGTTGATATTGAGAGTTACCGAATTAATTTTCAATACTCTTGGGGTTATGCTCCAGTAACACTAATTTATCTCTTTAATTTAGGTTCCATTCATTTCTACAGTTACATATATGATATGTATAGTAGAAAATTTGAATCTTTAAGAGTTTAAGATTTGAAACTTTCTTTTGTATAAATTGTTATATAATTGAAAGTATTTGTGCCTTGGAGGTACGAGTGACAGGTTTATCACTTATTCTATTTAATGGAATATTGTATTCTATTTGATAGAATATCTTTTCTACGATCTCGAGTAATGAAATTGTTTTATTACTTGGTGGTTAACATTGGATGTTGACAATTGCAGAAAATTTTTTGACTTAGTGAAGTCAAATGTGAGAATGATAAACTGTAATGGAACTACGTAATTAAAAAGATAAAAAGTCCCTTAGACAACTTCCGTATAAGTACAATAGGATGTCAGAATCGTTTACAAAGTATTTGATACTTAATGGTTCTGTTATTTTCTTATCGAATAAAATTATCCTATAACTTATAGTGGGAGCGATATTTGATATCGATTTCGGAAATTACCATTAAACCATAGATCTAAGATTGTTCATGGCTTACAACGATAAAGTTTTGAACTTGATTAGGCTTTCGTTATGATAGTTCATAAAATGTGCAAATTGTTTGCGCAGCAAAAATAAAGTGAGCTTGATAAAAGTTTGACTTTTAGTATGACAGTGAGTAGGTTATACTCAGTAGTCTATTGTAGACTCTGAGGAAGCTTGTCTCTTGTCGCACTGACTGGACAATTAAGGATCTGTTGGCTAAAAAATGCAAAGTGGCGTTCTTGAGTGATTTCTTCGAATAAGAGATACGTTGTGATTTCTTTATTTGAAGAGTTAATTCTAGAATGGCCATAGAGTTTGTATTATGCTAAGATCACAGGTTGATATATCGGCTTATGGAGCCTATTGTAGACTCAAATAAGCTTTCCGGAAATTCGTGTTCTCTGATTTTGATATCAGTCAGATTGTCTGGTTTTATCAAAATATAGAGAATATGTATTTGTCAGTAAGGTCAGTGGGAGTGTGCAAATTTCTTTCTAGTATTATATATCCTAAGTCTTCTTTCTCCTTGGAAGCAGTTGGAGTAGTCTCTGATATATCTGATATAAAGTTTTATATATATGATATAAAACTAAGAGACTTGTGAAAGACTCTCATTAATCGCATATTAGATATGATATAATAAAGGACACAACAAGACTATCTGTATGACAGTTAGTATAACTGTTTGACAGTTAACGTGTCTTTTATGTATATAGTATTCATCTTTCGTAAATGATGATTCCTTTATAAAAAAAAAAGATTTATTGGAATGTCTAGTCAATCTTATGCATCATAGGATGATGGCGTGATGAATAACATATTATGTGCGATTATATATATCAAATTAATCGTAATTGTTACGAGTTATTTTGATTTGCTGCAGACCATATGATGGATCTTGAAACATGTTCTTTGCGATCTTTGAGATATTAAGTACGCGTTTCTCATTCATGGAGAATTTAGTCAGCAACCATAAGGTTAAATTAGTTTTGATTCTAATTATGACATTAGATGGTCTATGTCATATAAAGTCAAAAAAGATGCAGTGGGGGTGTCACTATTGACTCCACTGGACTAGTGGAACCAGTTGCAACTTTTGAAGTATTGACTTATGAAGTTGCAAAGTGACCTCAATGATTAGAAATGTTGATATTAGTTTTGTGCTTGCGGTTGTCTTAATGTATTTGGATTTGATTTCTAAATACATAGATAACTTAGAAGTTATAGCATAATACTAATATAGCGTCTAAGTCATATTGATGTGGAATTTAGATTCTGCAGAATATGAATGATGTTGCTTAAGTATAACGGTTGAGTTTGTTAGACAGACTCGATTTATTAAAGCAGACTTACTTGTTGTTGCCTACCTTTTGATTGCTAGTGAGCTCTCGAGGGCCATGAGTATGTGATACACATTGAGATGTGTATAGGATACCATGGATTGACACTAGAGCAAGTGGGAGAAATTGTTAGGGTTGATGCTCCGAGTGTCAATCCAGATCGTATTTATGTCTGATTCATAAATACGAGCGATTCAATTTTCCATAATATTACTTAATTTAATGGTAGCACCCTTGTCTTTTATACACTTATTCGATCTAATCACGATTAGATATCTGATTACGATTAGATCGAAACTGAATCTGGTTCAGTGATACGTGTATATTAGACAAAGACCCCATGATTTGCAGTATAGTGCGCAGTTACAACGTAATTTGTAATTGACATTGGGAAGCACACTATTAGTTACATATCCTTAAATAAAGTTACTGCTCAAGATTTACTAACACGGGTCGGTTAGTAAAATCCGCTGAGACCAGTACATGTCGTATATCGTGACTTGGTCCGATGGTTTATCCTAGTGAACCATGAGTATTGGGAGACTCGTATAGACATGTAGGTTTTTATTTGATAAGACACTGAACGACTCACTGGAGGTTTCCTAATAGATGGTACACCAATGTCAATAGAAACCTTCTCGAGTTGAGCGAGCATAGTGGTCCTTCGACTTTAGATACCACTGTGGATATATGAGCTATCCTCCACACTTTGATGGCAGTCACGTCAACGATCTATTCATGATCAGACCTCCGCCTGTTCATTGGGTGTGGACTGATGCTCATGATATCCTGTGCGTATCAAGATAGGATCCTTCAGTCATGTAAATTAAAAGTCGACTGTATTATACCGAACGAATTTGACGTTCTGATCTATATCCCAGGTATAATACGGATGGCCTGTGACGGAGGGATTATATGTATGCTATGACCTCGACTTGCATAGTTTAGCGAGATTATTCGTGGTCGTCATAATCTATGAGTGGGTGGATTATGGACACAGAATTGGATTTCGTGACGGATATACCTAAACTTAGAGAGTCTCACAATATGAAGTGTACTCGTTGAGCACTTGGACAACTCGATATAAATAATACGAATTATTCATAATACTTCACCAGATTAAATGAGTTAATTCGAATCGTTTAATCATTAAACGATAACACATGTAATTATGGGATTTTGTCCGCTAATAATTATTGTGTATTTGTATTTGATACATAATATGATTAAATACACATTAATTATTTGTCAAATGAGATTTTGACACATGCCATAAATATATGTATTTATTATTTAATGTAAATAAAAATACATATATGGTTGTTAATTAATTATTTAGTTATTTAATTGTTAAATAATTAAATAATTAAAAAATTTAATCTTTATCCATTATTCATTATTTGAATGATATATGGTGAGATATGATTGGAACACATGGCATGGCTTTAAAGTAAACTTTATGTGTTCAAATGTGATTTGTTGTTATAAAGTTTGCATTAAAATTAATTGATTTAATTATTTTTTGGACAAAAAAGCCCCTAATTTCGACCACTTCTTCCTTATATTAGAAAATTTGTTTCTCTCTCTTGTTCATTCATCCACAATGGCCGAAATTCTCTCAAACAATGGGTTTCAAATCTTGTTTGGTGAATCCATGGAAAATCAAAGGAAACTTAAGGAAAAATGCTAAGGAATTGGAGGATTAAAAGTAATCTACCATAACCCCATGCTTAGAAATTTAGTTTCTTGTTTCATGAGTTATTAGAAGGGTTCTAGGGTTCATTTGATTCAGAATTTTTGGGGCTTTTGGTTGTTACTGATGGAGAAGGAAGTTTAGGCATGCGTGAAGTAGAAATTGGAAGTAATTAATGTAATTTTGTATCCAATTTGTTCAAATTGTTGTTCAATATTTTGTTTCCATTCTAGATTTAGTTGATCCACTCTAAATAGCCTAGAATTTTTCTAGAGTTGTTCATATGTGGTGAGACTTCTTTGGTGTTGAATTAATTAGATTAATCTTGGTGAAAATTGGAATTAAAGCATGAATTTTGATGAATTTCGGTTTGCAGATCAGATCTGCCCAAACTGAAAATTCTGGGATGTTTTTGATGTCCTATGAATGTTTTGGATGTGTTTTTGGAGTTGGGCACAATTTCCGGAAAGTGTTTCCGACTTGAAATAAGCGAAAACGGCCAAAAATGGCATTACCGGGTGGATTTTGAGCCAACCGGGTGACGGCTGTCCAAACCGTGAGTCTGTCACTGTTTGGGCAGCCTATGAACTGTCCCAAAACTTTTGGAGCTGACCTGGGCAGTTTCCATAAGTGTTGGGTAGTCGATTCGATCAAAAACGCGTTTTTGGTAATTTTACGGAAAACAGTTTTCGTAAAAATTTCACGAGTTTTCATCATATTTATGTTGATATTTGATATTGAATAAATATGTTTAGGTGAAATATGAATAAATTATTCATATTAGATATTGAATAATTTATTCGGTATTTTGAAAAAGGTTTAAAATACGATTTCGCCCGAACCCGCGCTTCCGTTGCGCCCCAACCCCAAAACCCCAATAGATCTTGCTATCAGTCAACCTGGCCCGAGCCAGTAAATCAGAAGCGTACTTAGTCTGAGATAGATAGTAGCCAGTTTGATCATAGAGTACCTCAAGACCAAGAAAGTAGCTGAGATGACCAAGGTCTTTCATCTCAAAATGGTGTTGAAGAGAGGTCTTAATTTCAGAGATACCGTGCAAATCATCCCCCATGATAATCATATTATCCACATATAGAAGAAGCAAAATAGAGCCATGAACAGTTCGCCGAATAAAAAGTGTCGAGTCACAGGCACTGGAAGTGAATCCAAGTGTATGAACAGTGGTGTTGAATTTCTCAAACTATGCCCGAGGAGCTTGTTTAAGACCATATAATGTCTGACGGACTTTGCAAACATTATTAAGAAGATGAGGGTGACTAGGTAGAAGTTTCATGTAGACCTCTTCAGAAATATCACTATAAAGAAATATATTTTTTACATCCATCTGAAACAGAGTCCACTGTCGAGAGGCGGCTACAGCTAGAAGACTACGAACAGAAGTCAGACGAGCAACATGGGTAAAAGTTTCTTCATAATCAATCCCATATTCTTAAGAAAAGCCTTTGGCAACAAGACGAGTCTTATATCGTTCAATAGAGCCATCAAATTTCGTCTTGATTTTATACATCCATTTACACCCAATCGCAGATTTTGCTGGTGGAAGATCAACTAGGTCCCATGTATGGGTTTTGTCAAGTGCCTGTAATTCTTCAGCCATAGCTTGCTGCCAAACAGGGTTAGAACTAGCCTCAGAGTAAAAGTGAGGTTCATATTGAGTGAGAGTGGTAGAGAAACAAAGAAAGTCTCAAAGTTTGATAGGAATTTCTGTCACCTTAATAAAACATCGAAGAGATGAAGGATTACTTGAGGAGGATAAAGTGGAGCCGGATGTGGCAGTGAGGGATCCGGTAAGCGATGTAGACGGTGGGAGATCAACTATAGAAGGATCATTTGAAGGAGGTATATCAGAGTCTTCATCGGGAAACAGATTAAAAGTGCTATATGTAAAGAGGAGACGAGGCGAGGAATGGATAGATGGAAATTTGGAAACAAAGGAAAATATTTGATGTTTCCAAAAGGTGACATGACGAGAGATACAGAGGCGATAGGAGATGGGATCCAAACATCTATACCATTTTTGTTCAATGTCATAGCCCAAGAAACAAAATAGTCAAGCCCGAGGTTCTAATTTAGTGTGTCCATGAGGTTGAAGAAGAACGAAACAAACACAGCCAAAGACTTTAAGAATATTATAGTTTGGAGAAGTACCATGTAATTTTTCATAGGGGATTGATTGGCTAAGATAGGAGACGGAATGCGGTTAATGGTGTAGACACTAGTGATGGCAGCTTCCCCCGAGAAAAGTTCAGGACAAGAGGAAGACAAGAGAAGAATACGAATTGTATCTAAAATATGTCTGTGTTTGCGTTCATCTCTCCCATTCTGTTGAGATGTACCGGACAAGAGCAGTGACAAATAGTCCATTTTTGGTGAAGAAATTATAGAAAATCAGTCTTTATATTCCATGTCATTGTCAGTGCGGAAAATTTTAATGGGTCGATTGAATTGAGTTTTAACCATATTTGCAAAGGTTTGGTAAATGGAAGAAAGTTCAGAGCGATTTTTCTTAAGATTGAGCCAAGTGTATCAGAATGATAATGCAGTTTGCTTTCCCAACTGACAAGACATACAATCAAAGTCTTTATTGGAAACAGAACCTAAATTACCACTAGAAGTTAATAGACGTAATCGACTAAGAGAATGATGGCCCAACCGAGAGTGCCACAGGTTGAGTGAGGTAATAGGTTACGTAGAGGCGACAGAGTAATATGGAGAAAAGTCTGGTGGGAGATGCAAGCTGATAAGCTCAAACAAACGACCTTTCTTATGGCCTATCCCAAGCGTCCTACCGGTCCGCGTATCCTAGACAGAGCAACCAGAAGTAGCAAATAAGACATTAAGACCAAAATCACATAATTGACCGACATATAAAAGATTTAAAATGAGTTTGTGTATAAGAAAAATGTTAGGAACATAGAGACGAGGAAGAGAAATGTGACCAATATGACTGAGGGTCATGAAAGATCCATTGGCAGTCTGAATAGCAAGAAGATGTGATGGATTAGATGTAAATGAAAAGATACTTGAGTCGGGAGTCATGTGATTGAAACAAGCACAATCAAAATACCAAGTGGTAGTACCTGAGATAGTAGAAGAAGCAGAGATGTTACCAAATTGTGAGGCTATGGATTGAAAAAGAGAGGCAATATCCTGAATAGGCTGAGAAGGTCGAGACTGTTCAGTGTCACCCTAATCATCAGAAGCTACAGCAAAAAAAGACCGACGACCTTTAAAAGAGGGAGCAGTATGGCAAGTAAGGTAGATTCGGTCAAAATGGTCAGGATCCATCTTATGGTAAATTATGCAACGGCGTGTGTGACATTTGAGGACCAGGTGACCGGACAATTTACAGTAATTCCAAGACTTCACGGAGGAAGAACTGGAAGGAAGTGTGGAAAGAACGGTCTTTGTATGTTGTATACGGCCAGTAGAGTGATGAGTTTCTTCTGAAATAAGTTTATCAATGGCAGAATCAATAGTGGGTAGCAGAGTTTGATGAATCAAATAGGTGCGTGTGGGTTCAAACTTGGTGTCAAGAGCCATGAGAAACTGAATCAGTCTTTGGCGATCTCTGTAGGTGGTGAATTTGACAGTATCAACAGAATTATCCCACTGGGGCTCAGAGAGAGCCAATTGATCCCAGAGAAACTGCATCTGAGAATAGAAGTCTGTTATAGATTGGCCAGGTTCCTGACGCATTTGGTGGAGGCGAAAAATCAACTGATACTGATAAGATAAATATGTGGTTGTATAGCGATGAGCAAGGAAAAAGACCAAATTGGAGACTGATGGTAGGGACATAAGAGTTGCGAAACCATGTGATAATCTCGTGATTCTGACTTTCTCAATCTTCAAGACGATCAAAAAAATCGGTGTCACTCTCGATTTCGTGTTGAATCGGTTCAGTAAGAGTACCGGTAATATAACGTCGGAGTTTGCGACCTTTGAGAAAGCTGCACATGGCTCGGGCCCAGAGAACATAATTGTGACGATTAATGAGTATCTGAATTGCTTGGGAGATATCTGACTTGTCCAATGTGATAATCAACGAAGTCAAAAAAAATCCTAATAAGACAACCGGACAAAATAACTGTAATAAAGAGGCCAAAAGTGCAATCCTAAAAAATCCAAAACTTTGGAAAATGACAAAATTACCCCAAACTTCCGAAAATTATAGAATTGCCACAAAAGATCTGAAGAATCACAAAGTTGCCCCAAACTAAGAATCACAAAGTTGCCCCAAACTAAGGCAAATATCATAAATATCCAAGGAGGCTGCAAAAATACGCAGAGAGTCAGAATTTTCAGAAATCTAACAAAAACACCCCTGACAAACCACGAATGGCACTGAAAACGACGGAGGAGGAGCACCAACTATGGGGAAAGTCCGATTACGGACCGAGAAGGCGTCCGACAGTGGCGGTGAAAGCAGACTTGCCGGTGCGAGAAAAAGCCCAATTATAAGGGTTTGGAGACGCAATGGATGAGCAGATCCGAGCAGTAGGGGCCAGAATCGGTGTTGAGAAGTGCAGAAGTAGACTGGGCGTGGTGGTCTGAGTCCAACAATACCAAAATCGAGAGAAAATTTGGCTGAAAATGCGACGACGTGTGAAGAATAGGCGGAGAACAGAGGCGCGTGAAGTGCAAGCGCGGAGGCAGTGGTGGCGACCGGAGCCGGAGAATTAACAGGACCCAAAGAAAAAACTGTTTGATACCATGTAAGAGATTGAAGTGAATATTCTTTGTATTTGAATTAAATGTAATTACGATGTAACGACCTTTATACAGGCAATACAAGTAAACTAAAATACGAAGGGAAAATCTAATTATGTATTCAATAAATGGAAATCAAAAGTTACCTATAATATACGACTATAATAAGAATGTAAATAATAATAATATCTTTAACAATAATAATATCCTTCACACGTTCATTCGTGACCATGTGGCTTGCGACTTGGTTCTTCAACATATTCCTAGTGCTGCCCAATTTGTTGATATATTAACTAAATCTCTTGGTTCTGACCACTTTGTTTACCTTGGCAGCAAACTCAATGTCCTTCCTCGATCATGAGTTTGAGGGGATGTAAAGGAATATGCTGCTATATGATTAATGAGTGGCTACAGAATTAGTGTGCTACGCAAAACAGAGGATTCTAGCCTTAAAAAGGTTGATTAGTTATGTGGTTTTATTAACCAATAGAATCTTAAAATTCTTAGAATTAGTTAGTTAATTAATAGATTACTGTCAAGATTACATTTTAAATACTTTTAAATCTGTTTTCATGTGAAAGACTGACATTTAACGTCATGTGTTTTTTTTCCTTTTTTGTTTTTTGTTTACTTTATTAATCTTAAAGTTTCCATAATTATAGTACGGTACATATTTTATATTTTTTTACTATATACAAATTAATTAACAAAATACACAATAATTGATGGTATAAATTATAAAATATATTAAAATATTAAAAATGAATAAAGTTAGTAGTTAACTAAAGGAAAAAAATTAATTAAAAAGAAAAAAAAATTGGTGCCCCTATGATATAGCCTGGTCTAGCTCGGGAGTCATGTGATTGCAACAAGCAGAATCAAAATACCAAATGGCAGTACCTGAGATAGTAGAAGAAGCAGAGATGTTACCAAATTAGAAGGCTATGAATTGAAAAAAAAAAGAGGCAAGATCCTGAATAGGATGAGAAGGCCGAGACTGGTCAGTGTCACATTGATCATCAGAAGCTACAGCATAAAGAGACTGACGGCCTTTAAAAGAGGGAGTGGTATGGCGAGTAGGGCAGTCTCGGTCAAAATGGTCAGGACCCATCTTATGGCAAATTCTGTAACGGCGTGTGGGACATTGAGGACCAGGTGACGGGAAATTTACAATAATTCCAGGGTTTTACGGAGGAAGAACTGGAAGAAAGTGTGGCAAGAACGGTCTCTGTATGATGTATACTGCCAATAGAGTGACGAGTTTCTTCCGAAATAAGTTTATCAATGGCAGAATCAAGAATGGGTAGCGAAGTTTGATGAACCAAAGCGGCGCGTGTGGATTCAAACCTGGTGTCAAGAGCCATAAGAAACTGAATTAGTCTTTGGCGATCCCTGTAGGTGGTGAATTTGACAGCATCAGCAGAATTGTCCCACTGGGGCTCACAGAGAGCCAATTGATCCCAGAGAAACTGCATCTGAGAATAGAAGTCCGTTATAGATTGGTCAGGTTCCTAACGCATTTGGTGGAGGCGAAAAATTAACTGATACTAATGAGATAAATTTGTGGCTGTATAGCGATGAACAAGGAAGTCCCAGAGTGATTTGGCTGTGTGAAAACGATCAAATTGAAGACTGATGGTAGGGACAGAAGAGTTGTGAAACTATGTGATAATCTTGTGATTCTGACTTTCCCAATCTTCAAGGCGATCAGAAAAATCTGTGTCACTCTTGGTTTTATGTTGAATCGGTTCAGTAAGAGTATCAGTAATATAACGCCAGAGTTTACGGCATTTGAGAAAGCTGCACATGTCTTGGGCCCAGAGAACATGATTGTGACCATCAAAGAGTATCTGAATTTGTTGTGAGATGTATGACTTGTCCATGGTAAAACCGACGAAGTCAAAAAAATATCCTGAAGGAGACAACCAAACAAAATAGGCCAAAAGTGCAATCCTAAAAAAAATCCAAAACTTTGGAAAATGACAAAATTACCCCAAACTTTCAAAAATTACAGAATTGCCACAAAAGATATGAAGAATCCCAAAAATACCCAAATTAAGGTAAATATCAGAAATATCCAAAGAAGCCGCAAAAACACGCAAAGAGTCAAAATTTTCAAAAATCTAACAAAAACACCCTGACAAACCACGAACGGCATTGAGAACGATGGAGGGGGAGCACTGATTGCGGGGAAAGGGCGATTAAGGATCGAGAAGGCGTCCGGAAATGGCGGTGATAGCAGACTCGCCGGTGAGAGAAAACGCCCAATTGTAAGGGTGAGACGCAATGGAGGAGCAGATCCGAGCAGCAGGGGCCGGAATCGGTGTTGAGATGTGCAGAAGTAGAGTGGGTGTGGTGGTGTGAGTCCAACAGTACCGAAATCGGGAGACAATTTGGCTGAAAACACGACGGCGCGTGAAGAACTGGCACAGTGGTGGTGGCCGGAGCTGGAGAATAACAGGACCCGGAGAAAAAACCGTCTGATAACATGTAAGAGATTGAGGTGAATATTCTTTGTATTTCAATTAAATGTAATTATGATGTAATGACCTTTATACAGGCAATACAAGTAAACTAAAATACGAAGGGAAAATCTAATTATATATACAATAAATGGAAATCGGAAGGTACCTATAATATTCGACTATAATAAGAATGTAAATAATAATATCTTTAACAATAATAATATCCTTAACACGTTCATTAGTGATCATGTGGCTCGCAAGGACTTGTTCTTCAACATATTCCTAGTGCTGCCCAATTTGTTGATATATTAACTAAATCTCTTGGTTCTGACCACTTTGTTTACCTTGGCAGAAAACTCAATGTCCTTCCTCGATCATGAGTTTGAGGGGATGTAAAGGAATATGATGCTATATGATTAGTGAGTGGCTACAGAATTAGTGTGCTACGCAAAACAGAGGATTCTAGCCTTAGAAGGTTGATTAGTTATGTTTGTTATGTGGTTTTATTAACCAATAGAATCTTAAAATTCTTAGAATTAGTTAGTTAATTAATAGATTACTGTCAAGATTACATTTTAAATACTTTTAAATCTGTTTTCATGTGAAAGACTGACATTTAACGTCATGTGTTTTTTTTCCTTTTTTGTTTTTTGTTTACTTTATTAATCTTAAAGTTTCCATAATTATAGTACGGTACATATTTTATATTTTTTTACTATATACAAATTTAATTAACAAAATACACAATAATTGATGGTATAAATTATAAAATATATTAAAATATTAAAAATGAATAAAGTTAGTAGTTAACTAAAGGAAAAAAATTAATTAAAAAGAAAAAAAATTGGTGCCCCTATGATATAGCCTGGTCTAGCTCGGGCCATATCCGTCCCTGAGTGTAACATTTTACTATATCTTTACAATTTTTTTTGTCGTAAAGAAATAGTAATAAAATGTAATTTTTTAAAAATAAAGTTATAGCAGAAAAATATAAGGTTTTATAGAAAAATATAAGGTTTGTAAATATATAATATTAAAATATTACACCTCAATACTTGTACTCATTTATTATTTCTCAATTTTTTGAAATAGTGAAATGATAATAACCCTAAATCTATTAAATGTATTGACATAATTAAATACTATTTTGACTTTGAATATTTATCATTGAATCAACTTAAATAAATAACTAAATTTTGATATACACAAACACAAAAGATATTGTCACTATGAGTTTGATGATGTGATTTTTAAATATATATTTTTTTACTAACTATTCAAATTTGGATTCTATATATAGGAAGGGAAAACGAATTAATTTAGTTGTCTCTACTTTTTATTACATTTATAATTAAAAAATCAACAAATTATTAATTAGCTATACATCACTTAGAAATATAAAATACGTATTTTAATTATGTAAAACAGTAGAGAGAGGGGGCTTGAAGAAATGGATTTATGTGAAAGGTTAAAATAAAGAAAATGGTTAATTTCGAAATAAGGGACAGTTTGCCCTAACGTATAATAACGTTTGTCTCCCTAAAAATATATATTATTATAAATAAATGAGTTATTTTGTAAATTTACTATATAAAAATGTCACAGGCATGAGGAACAGCCAAATTAAACTTTTAAATTATAGGATCTATAGTCTAACACTAGAGAATATTTCATTATTGTTGATAGGGTTATATTTTTTTTAATGTAATGACCTTTTTGATGAGGAATCCCGAATTAAATTTTATATCTCTCTCAATTGAATTGATATCTAAAATTTTGTAAGAAAACAACTCAATATTGAGAGAAAATATATTAAAAATAAAAATATAGAGTGAAATACAAACCAAAGCTAGAGAAAAGATATGTAACCTAAAAAGCGTTTAAATGACACCAATCTCGTTAAAATCTTAATCGATAAATTAACCACCAATTAGGATAATTAAAGAGGTGAAAAATCATCCTCACGCAATCATTAATGTGACTCCATAACTACTCGCAAGGAGGAATGCCTGGAATCCAAAAGCTGATATTGACAGAGCCATGCAGGATCCACTTCACCATGCAACATGAGTACCACCATAGAGCCATAGGGGGAAAATGAGCCAAAAGAAGAAGGTTTCTCCAGATATTATAGAACCTCTTAGCTGAATCTAAATTTAGGAAATCCATTGGCATCATGCTGAAGCAAACTCCAAATCTCAGGAGGCGGATTAGGACACTCGAAAATTCATATTGGAAAGTTTACTTCTACAATTAAGCTATTGATTTCTAATTTATCTTACGATTAAGCAGAAATTGAACCATTAAAAAAGAATCGCTCTCCATCCACAATTTGAACCATCCTTTTATCATAAGCAAATATCAAAGCATACATCAACTCAGCATAAAGCAACACCCAAAGCCAAACCAAAAATAGGGATCTAAAGGTTATTGAGAAAATAAATAAACATAGGGATCTAAAGGTTATTGCTCATTTTCAAATAGAAGTGTGGACATTATTTGATGCTTGAATAAATTATCGTTTCTATATATCTGATATACATTCACAATTTTTAATGAGCCATCAATACCATTTGACAATATTTTTTTTAATAATTTTTTAAACAAAGATTTTATAGGTTAACGTTAATATTATTATTTTTTCTATTTTTCTAATTTTTAACGAAATATGATCGTCTTCAAACATGAATGTTCAATGAAGAAAAAAGAATAGGAAACGGACTAAAAAACAACAAACAAATAAGTAAATAAATAAAACATCCTATGCATAGACCCGACGAGGGGACCGGATCGAAATCCATGTATATTCATCATGATGTCTTGCTAATGTTCTGCAAATGGTATATTAAAATATTGATTTATTAAAAAGAAAGTTAAAATGAGTAATTTTATTGAATGGGATATTAATAAAAGAATTAATTAAATTTATTACTTTAACCATATTAATTTAATTGTATGAAAAAGTAAATAATGTGTCAAATAGGGACGGAAGGGATAATACATTATAGATCACATATTGTTTTAAGAGCAATGATATTTATAAAATATGTCCATAAAATAGAGTGACAAAATAATAATAAAAACTATGCAGTTTTCGTTTAAATTTTTTTCTTAACAATTAAACTACGGAAAATTTACCCACCGCTAATTAATTTGTCATAATTTTTATATGAATATCATTTTTTCTTATTTTAAATTACAATTTCAAGTATCTAATATTACATAATTTTTTAAATACGGCCTTATGAATTCAATTTGGTCAAAAGCTTAGGCACGTTCCTAAAGGTGGCGCTGTGCTAGTGGTCATTATTGACGGCTCGTACTTTTATTATATATATATATATATATATATATATTGATTGTGATACATGCATATCGATACGCTAAAGCACGATGAAATATAGTGTGTTTCATTTTTCAAGTATATTGAAATTTGTGTATTTTTCTTTCATAGTGTTATTATACATATCATACTATATATATTTTTGTCCCAGCACTATAAAGGATGGGTGAAAATTTTAAAATATTTAGTACATTTAAAAGTGAATGAATTTGATTTAATAAATATGTGTCATTTGAATGTATCACCTATTATTTTTCATTCAAAACGGCGGCTAAATATTAGACACTACAGGTAGACAAAAAAATAAAAAAAGTCACTATCAATCAAAAACATAAAATATCTAACTATAAATAGACTTGGATCCTCACTATTCTACACAATCCACAGCACTTAACTAAATGGCTCTCTCTTACAATTTTCTACTCGTTTGTTCCCTTATCTTTTTCATCATCACTCCCACCATAGCCCAAACATCTTTTAGACCAAAAGCATTAGTTCTTCCAGTAACCAAAGATTCATCAACTCTCCAATATGTCACTCAAATCAAACAAAGAACCCCTCAAGTGCCTGTGAAATTGACCCTTGATCTCGGGGGACGGTCTCTTTGGGTTAATTGTGATAAAGAATCAGCTTATGTATCATCTTCCTATACATTCGCCCCTTGCCACTCGGCTCCATGCTCTCTTGCTAATGCCCGTATTTGTTGGGATTGTTTTTCTCCTGGCTGCAACAACCAATCCTGCAACCTCTTACCGGATAACCCAATAAGAGGCATTTTCTCAAATGGTCCTGTCTCCATGGATGTTGTGTCTATCCAATCCACTGATGGCAAGAATCCTGGTAAGGTTGTTTCAGTGCCTAAGCTTTTATTTGTTTGTGCATCATTTGATTTGTCCGATCTCGCTGAGGGTGTTACTGGTATGGCTGGCCTCGGAAGATCTAAAATCTCACTTCCATCTCTTTTCTCTGCTGCTTTTAGCTTTCCTAGAAAATTTTCCATTTGCTTGAGTCCTTCTACCAAAGCTAACGGCGTCGTTTTCTTTGGCGACGGGCCTTATGTTATGCTTCCTGGTGTTGATGTTTCTAAGTCACTCACTTACACTCCACTAATCCTCAATCCTGTCACCACTGCATCAATTTCTCTTTTTCCTGAATCTTCTTCTGATTACTTCATTGGAGTAACATCCATTAAGATTAACGGAAATGCTGTCCCGTTGAACACGTCATTGCTGTCCATTGACAAAAAGGGTTTCGGCGGAACCAAGATCAGCACCGTCCATCCTTACACAGTGATGGAATCATCAATCTACAAAGCTTTTACTAAAGCATTCATCAAAGAATTAGCTGATGTCCCTAGAGTTAAAGCAGTTCCACCTTTTGGGGCATGTTTTAATTCAACCCACATTGGCAGCACACGTGTTGGACCAGCAGTGCCTCAGATTGATCTAGTGTTGCAGAGAAATAGTGTAATCTGGAGAATTTTTGGTGCAAATTCAATGGTACATGTTAAAAGTGATGTGATGTGCCTTGGATTTGTGGATGGTGGAGTAAACACAAGGACTTCAATTGTGATCGGTGGGCATCAATTGGAAGACAATCTTTTACAGTTTGATTTGGCCAGATCAAGGCTAGGGTTCAGCTCTTCTCTCCTGTTTCGCCGAACAACTTGTTCCAATTTCAACTTTACATCCCATTCTTAGAGAATGTTCGCCTTCGTTTGTTTTTGTTTTTGTTTTTGTTTTTTTTTTTTTAAATGCTTTGTTTCAAGATAAACAACTTGTTTCAGAGGCTCGTCGCACCTTGATCAGAGTCAGGGGCTAAGTTCAGAGGTATCGGGTTTCTAGTCAGACTCTAATTTCAGGGTCTGCCACACATCGCTTGGGTCTGCCTTCAGGGTCTGACTCAAGACGCACATCGCACATCGCCAGCCGCACTTCGCTCAGGGTCTGAATCGCCGTCTGAATCATACCTCAGCCTCTGCTCATCAGGGTATGCTCTCCTCGTTGTTGGGTCTGAATTAACTCATCAGGGTCTGAAGCTTTATATCAAGGGCTGAGATTGAGCCTGATTCGGATTTCCTTGCTACTTTCATTTTTATGTTATGTTTTTACTGATTGTTCAAGTCTTTTGTAAGAACACATTAACAAAATAAGTGTAATAGTAAGTTGGAAAAAAACATCGGATCTTCTTTTTAAAATATACTTTTTTTAATTCTCTATTCGATTTTGAGTTCGAAGTTCATCATACCTTTCTGTAATTGTAAGAAGGTCCATCCCTATATGTTCTTCATTTTCGGTGACTATATCACCAGTTAACTTACATATCAACTTTACACTGATAATCAAACAAATTGACAAAATATCAACACAAATTATATGACTAAGACACTTTCATTTGCTTTAATAGCTACAGGGAGTATAAAATATTTCTAGATTGAATATGAACCGTTTGATAATAATATAAATTAAAATCTTCTTCAAACAATATTAAGCAATTAATTTTTTTTTTATTGATACTCCAATTGAGAATTGTCGAAAACAAAACTAAAAATTGCCAAAATTAATGACCTAACAACTCATTAATAATATTAAGCAGTGTGTCCACGCAGACAACAATGAAAATAATAATAAAACTTCAAAATTATTTTTTTAACAGATTGACAAAGGAATTTAAGTAGCATCCAATAACCATTAATTATTGGTACATGTATATACATCAGCGTCCTTAGTTACATTGAAGAGAATAAATTGCATATGTCAAGTAAACTCACTTACTCCTCACAATAATTAAACAACTAAGAAGAAATGTTCACCTATGTTATCAATTAAGGTCAGAAACACTTACAATATGCAATAATGTCACGCCTCCTAATGAATAAAAAAATTTAATTTTAGAGGGAGAGAGTCAAAATGTGTGCAGATTGTCTGATTGATGATTTTGTTAGGCTGCTATATTTATTGACCCCCCCCCCCCCCCCCCAATCAATTGTCATTAACCCCCATTAAGGATAAAGATTACAACTTCTAGAGACATGAGAGCATTTAAACCCTCGAAAATGTCTGCCTGCATCACTAATACCAGAAATTACCTAAAATACTTTTGTAATATTGCTACATC